>WHYT01014978.1:25812-84513 GCA_009806455.1 Tetrax tetrax
TTATTAAAAAAAAAAAAAAGGTGAAAAAAATGCTGTAGATTTAATGAGCACTTGTCTTCTCTCAGTGGACAGCACCGGAGAGCTGGTGCACCTGAATTAAACCTTTGAAATCAAATAACTGCTGTTGCAGTAGAGCCTCAAGCCTTGAGCATGGTCTGGGATCTTTTGCACTGGGTGATGTGCGTGGGTATAGAAAAGACAATCCCTATCCTGAAGTGTTTGTAGGGGAAAAATACACAAAGCAAAGAGAAGAAAGGAGGATGATGTGGTTTATGGTCCCCCTTTTCCAGTTCATGATTGAAAGCAACAGGGAGAGTCTGGTTGACATCACTTGTGCATCTGGCCTCCTTCTTCTTGATCTTTTAGTTGTTCTAGGTGGTTCCTGCTTTCCTGTTGTTCAGTTCTCAGCGACTTCGACTGTGTAGGTATGTTACTGTAAGTACAAAGATCTGCAGAACCAAACCCTGCAGTTTCTGTAAGAACAAGCAATCGAGCGTGAACCTTGAACTGAATGAGAATTCAAAGTTTTAAAATCATCACTTGATTTAGTTGAATGAGTTGAAAGAGCATAATATCATGTTTAGCTGCATTTATTTTATGGTTGCCTCCTGTTTAACACAGCTCAGTCGCTCATATTCTGAGTGACACTTGGAGACTCGCAGGACGACGCGGATATTTGGCACAAAGCACAGAGGCTGCACAGGGTCCCTGCACCTTGAAGAGTCCTGCTCAGTTCACAAATGAATGTTTTCAGGCAAAAAGAAGCTGAGGGTGGAGGATATTTCTCATACATATCCCACAGTACTGGTTGGGAGATATGACGTTCACCCTGAAATTTCAAACTGATGGTTGATCTGATGCTGTTCAAGTTGAAACCAGCTGTTTCTAAGTTACATGGGGATCATCTTCATGAAGGTGATTTTTTTTTCTTCTGTGTTGAACTTACAGACTCTGCCACCAAACCCAAACGTGGCTCAGTACCCAGGGAACAGAGCTGACTGAAAGCGATGGAGGGTCGGGCTTGCGCTGGTTTGGTTTTCATGTGCTTATCAGAAATATTAACCCAGAAGAATAAACTTACCACACCATCTTGTTCTGCAGCAGCAGCTTCTGATTGTGATCTATGTGCTGTTATAAAATGTATTTTTTACATGAAAGTTTGTTATTCTTATGCATAAATATGCACAGGGCTTTATTTCTGCCACCCACTAGTGGCAGCAGATCAAAAAGTAAAAAGACAAAAAGTAGGAAAAAACCTACCACCCTGAGAACACTGGTAAGAGTGAGGCAACCCTGCCAACCCAGGTCATTGGAAGAGCGAAGATTGGTGGGATTCTGTGCAAAGTAAAATGTGGATATTCTTGATAATCTGTAATTGATGGGTTAAAAAAAAAAAAAATCAGTAGGAAGAGTGCTTATCTGGTGGGAAGGTGGAAACATCATTTTTCATAGGGGAAGGCAGACCATGCTATTCCCAGCTGGAGGCTGTAACAGCTTGGTTATCACATCAGTACTCTGCAAAAGACCATGGACTTTCCCAGTGAGGAGGAAAAGGTCTAGAGAGAGTTGAGCTTCTCCAAAGCAGGTAGCTCAGGCCTTCTATCTTACCTGGCCCTTCTGCAGCT
Organism: Tetrax tetrax; assembly: GCA_009806455.1. Taxonomy (NCBI): domain Eukaryota; kingdom Metazoa; phylum Chordata; class Aves; order Otidiformes; family Otididae; genus Tetrax; species Tetrax tetrax. The sequence goes on from WHYT01014978.1 coordinate 27,438, forward strand.
AAGCACGTCCCTTCGGGTGGTTGGTGAGGATTTCTAACTGCATGTGCCACTGATGGTATGGCTGGAGCGGTACTGGTCAAGCTTCTGCCAAAGCCAAGACTCAATGCATGTGCTGAGGAGCAGCAATGTGCACCACCACCGGTCAGGCAGCTCTCAGCAGCAAGCACTTCCATTTGGTTGTTTGGTTTTGGTTGGTTTTTTTCCCCCTCTTTTCCTCCCCTCCAAAAACACAAGCCAGTGCACACACCATGTGCTGCAATTCTCCTTGTTAAGGCAGGAGGAGGGCAAGGTGAGGGTTCAGTCCCACCACCCCATCTCCATTAGGTGTGCTGCACCACCCAGCATAATTCATATGCTAATCCTGTTTGATGATCCAGAAAGAATGGTTCAAGAATGTTTCATCCCTCAGTAATTTTTGTTAACCTCTGCTGGCAACAAAAAAAGAGGAGGTAATGAAGTGGTATTTTCAAAGAACATAAAACCTAGACAGCCCTTCTTTCGTTTGAGGAGGGTTAGTAGGCGTATAGAGGACTTCTCCACATGGCTCTGCACTTCATCTGCGACTTGAAAAAAAAACACCCAACCTTGTGGGATACAAATTCAGTCCTCGGTTTCTTTCTTGTATCAAATGCTGCCAACTGTGCCTTAAATTTGGGCCAGATGCATGATGGTTTTATGATGTGATACCGTTAGGAAGTCTGGGTTGAATATAACAGAGGCTCTGCTAATGGGGCTGCTCCTTTAGGGCACGGGTACAAGGCTGGCTTAGGACAACTGAGCTGTTTACTCTGTGCCTCTGTGGGAATACGTCTTCAGCAGAAATGAATGGTTGGGTTCACCAGGGTGGATAAGATTACTGGGGCTGATTGGACCTGTTAGTGCGGCGAGAGGAGCAAAACACTTTCTGATGGATTGGGGCTTGGGGGAGAGCCTTCCATGTCACCCTGATTGGGGGGGGAAAAAAAATAGTCAGGTTTTGTTCAGGTTAATTCCTGAATTATTTGTGTGCTACTGCAGGCACTGCATTCATACATTGCCAGGACAGGCCCTCTCCTTGTCCAAATGGACAAAATAATCAAGAGTGGTTATGCTCATCTTGGAGTGGAGGGGTTTCGTCACCCACCCCAGCAAAGACCTGGCACAACTGGGCTTGAAAGTAGGGTAGCTCACACGTCCAGGACTATCTTGTAATTGAAACTGAATCAAAGACTGTCCTGTTCCTTTCTGATCACATCATCTCCCAAAAGCTTTGTGAAGGATCAACCAAATCTCCTGTGTTTTCATTTACTAAGCTCAGTCAAGTGACACAAAAACCAGAACGCTTTCTCTGCCACCCTGAATTTGCAGTGATTAAATTGTGCTGTTGTTGGGGGTGAATTTTCACGGGCAGATATAATAATTATCAGTTAATATGCTTAGTAATCTTAAGGAAATACTTGGTAGTCTTTACAGCTACTTAGCTAACAGAAATTGGCATAATTCCCTTGAATTTGGGCTCTTTAACTCACCAAGAGGTGTTAAAAATGCAAATTATTGGGCTTTGTACAGGATTAAATGGCTAGTGCCATGCAGGATGGCAAATTATGATGCTAACAGTTTGATATTCTGAGGCCAAACCATTCCATTGGAAGATAAAGCTTGCCTTTTTTTTTTTTTTTTTTGTGCTTTTGACAAATACAAAGAACTTGAAAAGTTCCCTAGGCAAGAGAAGCACCGCAGTTACTAAAAACTAAAGGAAATGTAGTCAAATATCTTCAAATAGTAGCATAGAACCAATAACTTACGACTCAGGACTGAATTCAATCTTCAAGTGTGATGCAAGAACTCTTTATAAGGCAATTACATTTCTGCCTACGGTTCTTCCAGTTAAAAAAATACCTGTATGTCCCAAGAAACAGTCAAGAAAAATAATCTGTCACCCATTGTAGCAGTCCAAATGCCTACCTGCCTCCCTGAGTTGTGCAAGGAGCATAAGTTCTCCTTTTTCTGTCCCCAGATGTTCCCCTGGCTTGCTGGTCCAGCTGAAGGGTCTGGGGGCTCAGTTGATCCATTTCCTCCATTTCCTGGCTCCTCCCACTGCCACGGTCTCAGTGGGCCCAGAGCTGCCACACAACACATCTCCAGCGTGCCTCTCCTGCCGAAGGCACGGGTTGAGGGCACAACTGGAACGGGATGTTGACTTGCTAGAGGAGTAAACCCTCCTTGGTCCTGATACTGTACCAGTAATAAAACCAAGGCCAAGGCAAGTCATATTATACTGGGAAAAGTGTATTTTTCCTCGACATCTGTGCCTATGCTGGAAGAATGGTACCAGAAGCTACGTTGGCCAAAGCCATTACCTTTTTTTTGGGTTTTTTAACCTGCTTAGTCAATAAATGCTGTGACAAACTCAGCGAGGTTGCACCATGATGCTGAGCTGTGCCAAGCTGGTGAAGTAGATATTAGCAAAAATTAGATATTAAGAAAAAAATTTTTACAAGGGTGGCGGAACACTGGAACAGGTTGCCCAGAGAGAGGTGGTGGATGCCCCATCCCTGGAAACGTTCAAGGCCAGGTTGGATGAGGCTCTGAGCAACCTGATCTGGTTGGAGATGTCTCTGCTCCTTGCAGGGGGGTTGGACTGGATGGCCTTCAAAGGTCCCTTCCAACCCTGACCATTCTAAACACCGGCTGAGTATCTGCCACAGCAGCCAGCGGTGCCGCAAGGACCCAGCAGCAGCAGAGCCACTAGCAAGAGGTGTGACATTTATCCGAGGCTGGGACAAGAGTGGGTTTCACGGGATGGGGCCGTGTAGCATGCGGTAACCATGCCAGCAGGGTCTTGCCTGAAGCCCTGCCCTCGCAAACATTTAGGTTGAGGCAGACGTGCAATGCTACATGGCTGCTTCCCAAAGCGTGGGATAGGAAGACGTGGAGAGGCTGTATTATCATTTCCCTGACCATTGCAGGTGCAAAGAATTCGGTAACAATATTTGCTCTGGAGCCAAATTGCTCTCAGACTCCCTCCTATGTTTATTCAGTTGAAGAGAATTAGCCAGCTTTGCTGCTGCGCTACAATCACAGGGTAAGAATTCCCAGACAGGGAATTTTTCTTTCTTTTATTTTATTCCCTTTAGAAATGTGTGTCTAGACGAGTGACAGGCAAACCTCAAATTGTTTGGTTGCATATTTGAAAGGTACCTGAATGGTTCCTCCCTCAGTCCATCCCCCTGAATGCGTTCCACCTGCCTCGGTTCCTGGCAATTGGTCTGAGAGCCTCAAGAGAGCAACTTGTCTTGTGAGCTTTTCATCTCCTCCTGGCTTGAAGGAGTTCAAAGACCTCTCCACCGCAGGGCTTTGGGAAATGCTTTCTTTCTCTTCAGAGTTCTGATTCTGTCTCAAACCAAAAAGCACAAGGAAGCATGAAACTGTAAAAAAAAAAAAAAAAAAAAAATAAAAAATTAAAAATATATATATCTCCTGCCCCCCAACTCTCCAAAGCTTAACGTAACAGAAAAGTGTTCTTCATTCAAATACAAAAATGCAGAGCAATTGCTTATAAGCACTTTGAGAAAAGGAGAAATGTTTCAATCTAAGCTCATTTAGACCAGGAGCTTACTGCCAGTAGCACACTGCCCTGATGTCTGTGATACCTAACACTGCAGAAGTTCCACAGTCCTGTGAAATGGGCCACACTGGACATTTTTAGAGTATGGACCTTGGTTGTGGTTGGAGGCTGTTTGCTGAGCTGAATGACTGCTGTTCATCAAATCCGTTTGAATCCAGGGATTTCACATGGATGAGAAGGTCTACGGCAGTGTTGATGGCAACTTTTTCAGTGGTTGGATCAATAAATAGTTTCTTGCTCTGAAATAATTGTAGAGTCAAGGCTATTTACTGGAAACAGTTAAAAAATAATTAAGGGCAAGTAAAGGCAATCAAGAACCTCTTACATGATCTGTCCATCCATCCCATTACCTGTTTGTCCAACCAGTGATGCAGATGATTCTACTCTCTGAGCAATGAATTACCAAGTGTTTATGGTAAAGTTTGTCCTATTTATACTGCATCATAATTTAAAAAAAGTTTTGGGATTTGAATTTTACTTTAGTAAGTCATCTCAGGAACATGCTCCACCTTGGGTCATGTCTTGGGTTTTGGGCAGCTCCAGTTGCACGTGTTCTGACATGGAGGTAGGAAGGGGATGGATGGAAGCAATCAGGTTCAAAATGCATAGCTTTGGCGTGGCTCCAGTCTCTCCACCACCCCACTGGCTTGGTGCTGACACACAGTAAATACCTGAGATGAGCCAAAGCGCCTAACTTAGGGTGGGAGTGGAGGTTCACTGCAACAAATTAGGTAGGAATAGTGAAAACCACTGGTTTCTGCTATCCAGCAGTCCATTTTTGTTCTTATTTTTCAGTTAGCAATATATAAAAAAAATTATTGCAAAACTTGACTCTTCTCTCCAGAGTCAATAACATCCCCTGTGCCAGGTGGTGTAATAATTCAAAGTGGGGCAGACCCAGGAGAGATTTAGATTGGGTTAGGAAGCAAGCTCCAAAACTCCAACTCCAGTGCAGCTGGTTCCTTACTGCTAAAGGCTGAGTAAGGGGAAACCCAATACTGCAGCTCCCAGTAACACTTGGAAGAGTATAATTTCCATTCCATTCGAATTTTAACATTAAAAAAGTATTTCTTTGGCTTGATAAATTCCACGAGTCCTTCCCACCTGTTTCCATTTTAATACAAAAAAATAGAAACGCTCTAGATCGTATCTTGTTTCCAAGTTGGCAGGAGAAGTCCCTGGGTTGGTTGGTAGTGCTACAACTTATCAGAATACTGTGTAGTTCAGTTTCTAGTTTGCCTATTTTTTTTTTTCTTTTCCCCCTCTAATATATTGAATACTGGTTCTTCAGTTGGTGTCAACTGGCTCTTCTGGAGAAGAGAGCCCAGACCCGTAGCTAATGTAAATCACCACAAAGTTGGGTAATGTTACTAAGAAAACATCCCGTAATAAGCCGTGCACTCAGAGTTGCCTGGGGAGGAAGAAGAGTTTGGTGTACTTTAATCACAGGGTGACTTTGAGACGCAGATATGTTGTAGCCATGAAAAGAGAAGTGCAATCTGAGGGGAGCGATGAGACAGTGATAGCACACAGGGCACCTGAACATTGTGCACCTTTTTCGCTCTACCAAGAAACAAGAAAGATGAGCTGAAGCAAGAGCCATCAGAAGTGTTGATGGGATGGAGAAGGAAGGCCTGTCTTGGGAGTGGAGACTGGGAGGGAAGAGAAAAAGTAATGGCTGAAATTTCCACCTGTAACTATGTCGTAGCTAAAAATTAAGGAAAGTGAAGAGGAACTCATTACAGAAAGGTTTCCTAACTACTAGTGTGGTAGCAAGCATGAATTTTCCACTGCTGTGGATTTTTTTTTCTCATTCAAGCTGCAAGGCCCAACAGGAATCATGCCTGTGGGCTCTTAGCAGATGACTCTTGGTTTGGAAAAGGACACCAGAAAACTGTTTCTCAAGAAAAAAAATAAGGACTATATAAAAAGTATGTTTCTGCCTAAGAAATAAATGCTTAGATCAAAATAATGCAGGTAACCACAAAGAAATTAAATGCTTTTGGGGAAATCAGAGGGGATTTGCTCTGTGTATTTGTCTACATCCCATCCAAACGTCCAGGTTAGCGCAGAGAGCTACTGAGAAAGGGTGTTCTTTGGAGAGGTTAAGGCATGGGTGACATCAAAGTGCTTGGTGCTGTAATGCTCTTCCTTACGTGTAAATACAAGCTGTGTGCTCCCCAAAATATATTCCTGCCGGGCACAACTTCAACCTGCCTGTGTGTGATGTGGAGAGGGAGTGGGAACTGAAGGTCTCTCTAAGGAGAGAAGAGAAGGGTAGAAATATGTGGGGGGAGGTACTCACGCAACTGCTCAGCCTCAAAACCACCCCATCCCTTTCTCTTCCCAAGGAGCAAGCAGATGTACCATGCAAGGACAACAGCAGCAACTTAATAGTGCAACTTCCTCAAATAATTTTCCTTATTTAGGTTTTATCGACCCAAGGGGAGCCACTGTGCTGCCTCAACTTGAGGAGCCGCTTCATATGCAGCTTGGAAACATGGAGAAAGGATTTTTTTTTTAAACTGTGGGTGATGTTGAGAATAAAAGACTTTAGTGAATAATCCTAAACACTAGGTGAACATTTAAACAAAGAGCCACTGTGGAATTTACAGACAAATGCATGAATTGTCCCGTTGTAAAATGGACAGCGTTTTACTCAAGGATACAGTGGCCATTTCCAGCCTTTTGAATTTCCACCAAGTTTTAGAGGCTAAGTGAAAAGAAAGAAAAGTCCATGGTATGTGTAGAAGACGATAAAGATGTTAATCAGTGATGGGATTTCATCCGCCCTGAGAGTTTTGATAGGACGCAAGCACTAGCCCATCTTCAGTACACCTGGATTGCCTTCAGTCCTCAGATCACTGTCCTGCAGCCGATGAAAGACGTAGGTAGCAGCAGAGTGGATCTGCTGGGAAAATTCAGCTGGCCAGTCTGAAGGTTCTTTGCACCTCTATCAGCTCCCATCCCACTAGCACGTTAGACTTCCCTTTCTTTGTAACTGTGCACAAAAAGAATGGCTCCAAGCACGGCAGTACGTAGAGCGAATGGGTTGTGCAATTTCTCTAGCAGTATAGGAACACTGCTTGCTTTTATGCTTGAGAGTCAATGAGAATTAAAAAAAAAAAAAAAGTGGAAAAAAAATACTCCTGCCTTAGCTCTTTGGCAGAAGAGCAATAATTTCAACGCACACCCTCACACCCCCCACACATGCTTTGCTGCGTTACAGGCAATGGTGTTGCCGGGAATGAAATGCCGCAGCTGTGAACTTTGCTTCGCATTAGACAGGAATGAAATGTTCTCTCTTTCACTTCTGTTTGCAACACGGGCGACATGATTCCAGATTACTTTACCTGAGTGATCAACATCCAAATTATTTGTCCAGACATAGCGTAGCAGGGCAAAAAAAAAATCCCACCTAAGAAACCCGCGGTGTAACTTCAAATACGTACATGAGTATTTCCATGCTTGCAACTCTCCTGTGTAGGTGCCTAGTGATTCCCACTGATTATCTAACCATATGTTTTCTTTTTCTCTCCTTTTTTTTTTTTTTTAAATAAATGATTCAACACATTTTTTGTGGCATGTTAGATTGGCTAAAATAACAGGTCTTATCCTGCTCTGATTGAATTTAACGCTGCCATTCCCACTGACTAAACTGATTCAGAATTAGGGCCCCCAGTGAAGAAAAGTCCATGGTATGTGTAGAAGTAGCCAGAACTCCAGCTTGGGGACATATTGACCTCATCTGGTACAAAAATAATATTTTTCCATAGTCTGGATGTATACAGATGGTCCAGTCCTGCACAGTACAGGCAAAGCTCCTTCTGAATTAAGATGAGAAAAAAAAAAAAAAAACAGATTGAAAATTTACAATTGCAATTAAGGTCAGTATAGCGTGATCAATGCAGTTCCGAAATATGTAGATGGTTTCAACTGGAAAAAGTTGTGGTCCAAACCCTGACGATTCGCAGCAAGAATTGTACAATTCATGCAGTAGAAATTGGCTCCCCTTCCAGTTGTGCTCTCCGCAAGTGCCAGGCTCTCATGTTTACGACACAGTTTTCTGCAGTGGATGACCTATATGTCCAGCAAACAGGCTTTCCAGCTGCAAAGTGGTGCACGGAACAACGCCCAGAGGGGGAACGCTCAGAGACTCATGATAACTTCATGGGGCAGGTCCTGCACCACAACAGAGCCAGGGGACCCCTGAGGCTCCTCAGGGATGCCTCACAAATGCACGGCTTTCTAGGACGAGGCACAAGTTACATCTTGGGTTAAGTTTATCACAAGTTTGGCCCTTCCTGCTAAACCACTCGGACAGCTGACTGACGGGAGAGTGAGAATGATCCGGGACAACAGAGAAGTGGCAATATTTTGAGAAACGAGGAAATGGCTTGCCAATGCTAACTGCCCCGTGGGGTTTCACACTGCCATGAGCGTGAATCCTCCAGAAGAACTGGATCTATACCAGGGTAGGTTAAAGAGAAAAATATCTTCAGCTGGTGTGTGCAAGCAGGGCGATTTCAGATGAACTTGCTTCTCAGTGTAGCTGAGAATTCCCCAAGAGGAGGGCAGCTGAGAGTAGGTATTGTTCAGGCACATCAAACCAAGCCCACCGTTCAGGATGCTGTGGACTCTTGCAATAGGGCATTATGGGCAGATTCTGTGGTTTTGGCTGAGAAACTAGAGCTTCAGTACTCAGTGCAAGAGGTGTGCAGCTCACCTATAAATATAAGTAATTCTGTATTTGCCAAAAAAAAAAAAAAAAGGTGTTGTTGCAGTTGAGCCATTCTTACCAACTTGAGGTCCTGCCATTTGATGGTCTGCATGGTTTACAGAGAAACCACGATCATCAGGGACAGATGATCTGATAGTTATTAAAAATAATGGGCCGACAAATGACATATTCCTGGCCGTGGAATGAAATACTTGACGCACCAGATGGGCCTTCTTATCGCAGATTTCTCCAGCTTTCCCACTCAATATTGATAACATGCTCAGAGGAGATCGGAGAGTCATGCCAATAAACACAAACGTCTAAAAACTGTCTACAATGAGGCTTCATGATAAGAGATGAGAAAAGAAAGTTCTTTCCTGAAGTTGTAAGAAGTTAAAAGCTGTCTTCTTGGAAGATGGGTATAAAGCTCTATTCGCTATTGTGGGAGGTTACTGGTGAGTCCCCTCGAGGCTTTGGCTGGGATGTCTGCAACACATCTTTGTGCAAGAGAGAGGTTTTTGTGCGTTATTTAGACCTGAGGTCATTGAAATACTAATTTGATCGCGTTCAGACATAATCATAAATAGCCTGGTGAAAAAGGATGAATAGTGAGATGAGAAATTTTGCAGATGATGCAAATTATTCAGCAGTGTCAAACTAAATCTGGCCACAAAGGACTGCTGAAAGAGTTCACGATCCTGAGTGGCTGGCCAATAAAAATGGCTGATGCAGTGCAGCGTCAACAAAAGCAGAGCACATGCAGAAAATTCACTTAAGTACACTTCAACAACGAGCCCTAAATGGAACATTTAGCAAAGAGAGCTGGGAGGTCTCCTTTAAAGTCCACCAGAAGAGGCAACTATCCCATTAAGAATGAACTGGCAAAGAGGCAGGAACCAACCAGAAAACATCATTGTAGCACTCCTCTATGAAACTACGTCTCCATGGTAGTGTGGCCCTCTAACTCCAGAAGGGTTGAGCTGAATGGGAAGGAAAGCATTCAGGATGAGGAGAGATAGGCAACAGCTTCTGTAAAGATGGAAAAAGAAGCAGATGAGGAGTCTTCAGGGTGGAAAGGGATGACAGCAGCAGGAGGTACAGTAAAGGTCTGTCAGATCATGACTGACATACAAAAAGACAAATAGAAACTGGTCGTTCGCTGCTTCTTGTAAGAATTAGAGGGGACCCGATGATGCTGTCACACAAGAAGGTTTAAACCAACACAAGGAAGTACTTTTTCATACAAAGCATAATTAAATCGTGGAACTCATTGCCACAGGATGTTGCGGAGGCCAAAAGTTATAAATGGCTTGAGAAAGGGATCAAAAACATTTGAGGGGGATAGATCCATGGGTGACTGTTAAAACACACTGGTCTGGAGGCAGCCTCTGCTCTGGGAAGTCCATAAATCACGGATTGCCCGAAGCAAGGAGGGTACAGCAGGGGAGGGATTGCGTTGAACCTCCTCCTTGAGTTTCCTCCTCCTGCATCTCCTCCTGCCTGTGCTGGGAGATGGGATGCTGGCTCATGCGGTCTTCTGGTGCGACACTGGTGAGGTCCCAGCTCTGCTGGCTCTGTTTGGGGCATGTGTCTTCTTAATTCTCTTTAATTTAAAAAAAAAAAAAAAACAAAACCAAAACAAACTCAAAATCAAAATACAATGAAAACCAGAAGAAGGGGAAGAAACAACCCCAGCCCTCCACACACTGTTAGTAGGCAGCCTGGTAGTTGTTTTATTTTCTTTAGAGTGGACTTTGTGTTGCAAGTGGCAGGAAGCCATGAACCACAAAAATAAAATAATTCTAACCCTAGTGCTAAGTAAGGAAAACAAAGATGGCTCAGCAATTAGCAGCATTATATATGTTAGTACTAAGTAACAACAGATGTCAGGACTTGAGCCCTTTGCATTCCTCGCGATCCTTTGGAAACCAAAGCCTTTTGACGTTGCTATACAGTATTTATTACAGTTATTTCGGGTCCGAGGGAACGGCAAGGGCTCTTTGAATGTCGAAATCTGTCGGTTGCTAGGACTGGCTGGGTCTTACCTGTGTCTACCTCACCATCCCGCGTACTTCTGCTGACTTAACAGGCCAGCGCGCGCTGTAAAAGCCTGCTCTGTAAAGACATGCGCTGGCCATGAGTCATTAGCAAGCATGCGAAGCTAATTGGCAAAATACTCATAAAAGATTTTGAAGGTGGGTTAATTACAATTCATTACACTGTAAACTGTCCCCAGGCTATTGTTAAAAAATGCAGGAGTTTCAAGGTCCAGTATTTTATGATTCATTTTGCCATGCAGTGAAAAACAGACTCTATATCAAACTACATTCATTAGAGTTAAGACCACAAAATCTTTATTGGTTTTCCCAACATTCCCTCCTTGTTATATGAATTCATATGGACTGCACATTTCTAACAATTGGCAAGAAGGCATGAAATAAAATTTATGATATTTTCTTACCTTCTACTCGGTGCAGCCTTAAAAGCTGCCCCTCCTAGTTGCTCTACCTCCTCCCACCTTAATTCGTTTGCCCTGATAGGATGGGAAATGGAAAATAAACAGAAACATGAATGGGAACGACTTCGCCATGCTTCAGATTTGGTTGTCTGATAAATCTGGCTGCTGCATGTGCGTGCAGGACCGTCAGCTCCAAAAGGATACTGGTAACGAAGCAGTAATAAAGAAGAATTTCCCCTTGTAGTAATAGAGGTAATTTTTTTTTAAATTCAGAGCAGATACATTTTTACCGATTACTTGTATTTCCAGATGGAGGCTCTTGTAGCTAAGCCCAGGATGCACCTTCAGAGATCTGGTTAGACAAATCTCGACGCTCATGCATCAGTTTACTCATGAGTGATACAACCCACACGCTTCGCTGGATGGGGACCTTTGTCTACTCATAGCCAAGTTCTCCAGCTTATAAAAGAAGATAACAGAGCCTTTGACTGTCTTTGCTTATGCCAGGGATGTCAAATACTTATATTTTTCTTGTGAAAGGTCTGTGGGAGGAAGGCATTGCTATTGAGTAGCTTGGTGTAATTCTCAATAATGCTGTATTGAAAAAAAGTTTATAGAAGACCCAGCTGTGACCTCGGTGGGACCAAAGCCAAGCGTTGCTCATCAGTGCTACCTTTGTACCCTTCTCCGAGGGCGCTCCTTATCTCCTTGTGCTAGCTGGCACTTGGGCTCTCCTTTGAGGCTTAAATGGTGCCATTCAGCCACGCTTTTTCTCTATCCCAATACGTTGAGCTCTGTTTGCTTTTGCAAATCCAGTGGACTTTCTGCTGTGCCAGCCCAGCCTGCGTCTGACTGCACCAAGTCCTACTCTGCACATTCATATGTAACTCTAGGAGAATCGTTGTTGGCATTTCTAGCTCAGCCAAACTAATCTGGGGGTTAAGTAGGTTCTAACGGGGGCTAAGCATGTTATTAATACATGGCACTGAGCTGCAGTGGTCTGCTGCGAGTCTGAGCTCAATGCAACTCTGGCTTTGGGGTGCTCCTGTCCCGGGGAGGGCAGCCACCCACAGCAGTCAGAGCTGATAAAATCCAGATTTACACATAAGGAGTACATGATGGAGGTACCCAGGGATGACTACTCTCTCCCATTGAAACTGTTGATGACATGGATGGATTTTGTTCTTTCAGTTAACATTTGACTTTTGTAGGTTTTTTTTTTTTTGAGGCAATGGGGAGAGGGAGGGTACTGAAGAAATCTCCCATTTAGGCAGTAATTGAACTGCTGGTCTTAGGTTTTTCTTACGGAAGGCTCCAGACCTTTCAGTGAAACGACATTTTTGGAGGCAAGATTTTTCATTCAATTGAAAAATGCTTTCTTCTTCAGACAAATACATCAATAGGAAAAAAACCCCAAACCCTTCCAACCTGAAATTAGGCCTGTAAGAGTATCGGTTTGCTCCAGTAAGACTCAGTAATAAGTCTACTGAAATGTACATTGTTTTTGTTTGCATTAACAGAGTATAAAGTGATAAATATCTTGCACTGGCTATTTTGTCAGATTTTCTCTGGGAAATTGGATTTTCCTTACAGGACGGTGTCAGAACAACCATATTTTTGGGGACCAAGAATCTGTCTAGCTTGGTTTCCAACAGAGGCATGCAGAGAAGAGTAAAAACTGACTTGAGCATTTATGATCCTTGTCCTGGGTAGTTTGCCAGCCTGCACATCTGCTCTGTCACGCTGGGAACTGACTCCTTCCTACTGATGTGACTGGAGGCTGTGACAAAGGGAACGAAGCTCGGTGGGGTGGCCTGCGCTGTATGATTTACAATGGGAGCATTTTCCCACCGGGTGATCCACTGTATGGGACGTGCCTCTTGCTTCCCCTCCTGAAATGTTCTCCCGATTGCACTGGTGGGGACCCCTGGTCATTGTGCCAAGAACTGAGCAAAAGCCCAGAAGGAGTTTATAGCCCAGCAGCCAGAGCTCAGCTGGGTTTTCACAGCCGGTGGGCATTTGGAACAAAGAACTTGGAAATCAGAGTTCAATGACAGTGATATTTATGGGTACTCTGACTAATCTCTGTGCCTGGGACCTAACAACTATATCCAAAAACATTGGCAAATACTTCTTTTGTCTTGTTCTGTTTTGTTTTGGTAAGAATTATAGCTGTTCCTGTTGCCATCTCACCTGGAACTAGTACATGAAGAAACTTCAACTTCACTTCGTGACATTTAGCAATGTCAGTGCTGTTATTGGACAGACGTACCAGTGAGTGAAGTGGAAGCAAAGGAGGAAAAAATGACTGACCAAAGTTTTCCAGACTCTCGCAGATAGTTGTTTCTAGTGGTGGAGAGATTTTGCAAGTGGCAGGTGTCAGTATTAAGTACTGAATTCTTCCTTTTCCCTTTGGGCTCATTATAAATAGGGATATTTGTTCTTAAAATAGACATTTTTCATCACCCTAAAAAGGGTTATGCCTCTGTAAGGCATACAGATGCTGAATTTGGACAGGAGACCTTTTAGCCATAATATATGAAGCTCCAGAATTTCAGAGGCTCCATTAAGAGTATCATGCAGAAATTGGGATTTCTGCCATTGGCTTGATTGGCTCCAGGATTACACCCTCGCTGCTCCTTGGAAGTCATCTTTGATTTGGAAATCATCTTGAAAAATGCTGTGATACATTGCTCTCCAAGGAGATTCCTGCTACTTCATCGTTTTGATGAGGCTGTAAATAACGAAAGAGCCTTACTCATCAAGTGCTCCTCCAGTCCCGGCTGAACTCAGAGTAGTCAGGAATGGGCAACAGCAAAATGTTAATCAAATTCCTTCGAATCTCAAAAGAAATGTTGAGTAGAGCTTCTCCGAGACTGCAGAAAACTCTCCATGGGAAACTGTCAACATTTCTATTTAACGTATTGTGTCAACATTTGGCATCTGCAAATCAGCTGGTGAAGTGGTTGGAAAAAAACAGGAAAATACAATTTAAGGATGTTTGGAATATATATCTACGTGTGTATATACTTAAAAAACGTACATCTTTCTATCTAAAAGATATGTACTACCTATATACAATGTTTTCCAGTTGCCAACTATGTGTGTGTGTATATATGTTTAGGTGATATTTATATATGACAACAGGAAAATGTTCAGCCAATTCCAGTTTTGAGGCGGTCACTTTGAAGGTAGATTTGTTTGCTTGTTTAACAAACCCCATTTTGACAAATGGCCTCTCCTAGCTAGGAGGTGGATACCCCAAAAGCCGTTCTGGATGGGCTGTGGGATGGGACATCACTGTTGGTGCTTTCAGAGTTGCTACCATCAATAAGTCCTCTGGGCTTCTCCTCCCTGAGCTGTTGTAATTCACCGGTGCGCTGCTCTCCGCTCCAGCAGAGGCTGAGTCCTGTGCAAGTGTTTAGTGGAGAGCTTGGCCCCACAGCCATCCGTGGCAAAAATCCCGTTGACTTCAACGAACCTGGATTTCAACCCTAGTCCTTGGAAGATTTTTGCAGATGCGCACATAACACACCATCTGTATCCCGTAACCAAAGCCTCCCCTGTTGAGTTTACTTACTATGCAAGGTATTAAACTCAAGCTCTTTCGATTCCTGTTCTTATTCTGGGCCCAGTGGAAGGACCCATCTCTTCTGTTTTCACTGACATTCATGAAGGTTGGTGGAAGTACCTTGCTGAAGGTCCCTCACGTAGATTGCTTCCTACAGAGGAAATGCAAAGGGATAAGATGTTTCACAACTGGCTTTTATAATCTCATTAAAAAAAAAAAAAAAAAAGAGTCTGGCTCAAAAGCTGCTGACTTTTTCTCTAGCGGAGGCTGAGCTGCTAAGAGATCTGTAGCACTCCCCCTCAGTGAGTCAAACCCTGCAACTCAAAGAGGAGAAAAGCATCATAAATCCTTGCAAACAAGAGGCACCGCTATCTAGCTGCGCACCGAGAGCCCAGCCGTCACTTTTGGAGCCAACAGCTCACCATCAAAGGCAACACCATCACTGCCGTGAAGGCAGCCTGGTGCCCTACAATGAATTCAGGTCCCCTGTGTGACCTTGGACAAGGTGCGTACGCTCCTTGCCTTCACTTCCCCACCTAGAAGATGGAGCTAGTAACACTTGATTTGCTCATCATGTTTATTTAAATCATAAACACCTCCAGGCAGAGACACTCTCTTACAACGTGTCTATACAACGTCTAATAGAAGGCCCTTGTCTCAGCTCAACCTCTAGGTACTACACGAAGGCAAATAATAGTACTTGGCAGAGCGCAGATTTCAAACTAGAAATCTAATACCAAATAGTTCTCATTCTCTCCTGCTTCTGGCACTTAGCCCTGTTCAAGATGGTTTTGTTTTGTTTTGTTTTGTTTTTTTTTAAGAAGGTACAAGACCAAATCCTGAGGGCCCTCTGTCTCTGATTCCCATTAAAGTTTACATTACACTCACTGGCAGTTAGTCTCAGAAGAGGTGTCCCAGGATTTCTCCTTTAGATTTTAAAATGACCGTATGGCAGAAAGCAAGAAAGCATGAACTTTATCTGGTCCTGGAGCCACAGCTGTAATCAGAAGCTTTATGATGAAGTTCAGCTGGAAGAGCAAAGGAGAGGAGGGAAAAAAAAAAAAAAAACCCAACAAAAAAACCCAACACAAAACAAAACAAGGGAATGCCATCAAAGTCTTTCAAAGACAGAAATTCATTTTACCTTTGTCAATGACTGTGGTTTTCAAGGATAAAGATCAAAGCGATGACCGTGGGCAGAGCTATGACAAATGCCGAGATCAGTCTGTTAAACCCTAGCATTAGCGCTACAGTTAGACTGGTGTCTAGACTAGCAGTGGGTACTCATGCCAGGTTTGGCAAACACGGCAGCGGAGCGCTTGCATCAGAGCTGTAGCAAGAAGAGTGAGGCATCCAAATTGCAGAGGGGAGGGAGCAATCAGACTCCAACGGAGTGGAACTGGAAAAAGGAAGTTTAGGGAAAAAAAAAAAAACAAACCACCAACTGAAAAAAAAAAACCAACAACCAACAAACCACAAAAAACCACCGCCAGATTATTGCCTGAGCTCAGGGAAGGCAGTTGAGAAGATGCATCCCCGCTTCTTGGTTTTTGCGTTGTGATTAATGTACGCAGAAAGCTTAGATAACTGAGGGAAAGTAATGCCAAATTCTTATCAATACAGATGAGCTGGCTTCGTATTCCTCCAGCCCTTTCATGTGGAAATGAGACTGCATTTGATGAGGCCAAGCCCATGTTTGGAACAGCTCAGCTGGGATGTGCGCACAGAGAGGGTTCAGGTGCCTGCACGGAGAATCGCTACAGCTGGATGGAAAAGGGAGACCTTTCCCAAAGGCAGAGAGCGCCTTCAGCTTCCTCGCTTTTTCTTTTCCTCACGGGGAGGACACAAAGGTCTTGGTCCACGGGATAGTTGCATGCTGAAGTTTGAGCTGATGGACTGTGCGAGGAGGCAAGGTGGTTTTGGCTGGTGAGGGGCCCTGGCCTGCAGGGTCTCAGTGTTCCTTCATAGACATCTTGCACGGACCCTTAAAAATAACACCCTGTCATGTCCCGAAGGAGGAAGGTAGATAAATGAGGGGTGTACGCACACACTTAGAGCAGCTCACGTTAGCATTCTTGGGACCAGTCCCACTCTCACACTGCTGCCCTGGGGCACATGCTCACTCCAGGGCTGCAGCCTTGGACAGAGGAGAGAAGAGCAACAGCGTCACTCACTGCATGTGGCACCTCATGCCTGGCCAAGTCTGAGGCAATCCTGGCCTGAGAGTGCCACACAGGACTGGTAGGGGGACAAAAATCTAGAAAAATTGCATGCTGCTGGACAGCCACCATCACCAGAGTATCTCAAAACTACCCAGATACCTGTTATAGAATGGTTTGGGTTGGAAGGGACCTTCAAAGGTCATCTAGTCCAACCCCCCTGCAAGGAGCAGGGACATCTCCAACCAGATCAGGTTGCCCAGAGCCCCGGCCAACCTGACCTGGAATGTTTCCAGGGATGGGGCATCCACCACCTCTCTGGGCAACCTGTTCCAATGTTCCACCACCCTCAGTGTAAAAAATTTTTTCCTAATATCTAATCTAAATCTACCTCCTTCTATTTTGAAACCATTATCCCTCATCCTATCACAACAGGCCCTACTGAAGAGTTTCTCCCCATCTTTCTTGTAGGCCCCCTTTAGGTACTGGAAGACCGCTTTGAGGTCTCCCTGGAGCCTCCTCTTCTCCAGGCTGAACAGCCCCAACTCTCTCAGCCTGCCCTCATAGGAGAGGTGCTCCAGCCCTCATTACATTGGCTTCTACCAGTCATGGCCAGTTCAAATGCAACTGCAAACTAACATGGGCAAATGTGATCTCCAATGGATGAAGGTAGACTGGAGGAAATAATTCCATAAACCCAGCTTCACGCAGGGGCTTGCATTGCCCACTGTCAGGAACATGGTGTAGTACTTGCTAGAAGCAAAGAGCTAAGACTTAAGACTGGTCATACGCTATTCTCAGCTCTGCTACTGACTCACCTGCATGGCCTTGGGCAAGCTGCTTGCAAATTTGTGCCTTAGTTTACCCATCGGTAATAGCAGAGATAGTAACAGTCTCACGGAGTGGTGCGAGAATTAGTTAATTAATATTTGGAAAACAATTTGTGCCTTGACGTCTTTGTGCCTTTGTTTACCCACCAGTAATATCAGAGATAATAACTGTCTGATGGAGAGGTACAAGGATTAATTCATTATTTGAAAAGCAGTTTGAGATCTTTGGATGAAAGATGCTATGTGAGTAAAACATATCATTAAAAACATCTCCCGGTCCTCTGTGAAGTTAAAATAAAGTTAGAGCTTCTTAGTCATTCAAATAATTAAACCATAAATACTGTTTATTTTAATCTTCCCTTTAAAAAAAATAATCTAATCTAAGTAGCGATACCAGCCAAAGAATGAAAAATGTTTCAAATTCAGGAGACCTATCAATTTGAAGAGCTTGATTCTTAATTGCTTTTTGATTTCTATCAATGGAAAGTGAGAGCAATTGTATTTACAAATGCCTGCAAGAGCGCAGGGCGGCCGGGAGGACACCCGCAGCTCCTCTGCAAGGTTTCAGCCTGCATATTCACACGGATACAGCAGCTGCGCGCTGCACCGCGGACGGTTTCTCACACTGTCCAAGCAAATGATCCTATTTGACTTGTTCAGCAACAGGGAGGTGTAGGCTCGTCGATCTTAAAGGCATGTCAAAGGTAGCTTCCCCCCAAAATGTGGTTGCATTGAAGCAGGGTTGCAAGAGCAACCTCTCCTCCCAGGAACGGTGCTGAAGGGACAATTTGACCAAGCGAAGGCACCGGTCATCAGCTGTTGATGACCACAGCTTGCGCTGCTTGTCTCTCCTAAAATTCGGCATTACCGCGTGCTGTGAGCCGATGCTGCCCCACCTGCTCTGCCCAGATCCACGGGAAGAGAAATCCCAGAGCAGTACTGACTGACACTGGAAAAGAACAGCAGGAGAAATGATGGAGTCTATATTTAAAATCATCTTTTATTCAAAGATGTGCACGATGAACGTGGAAAGCCCTCTCAGTCACTTCCTTGGGGACTTACCGTATATTGGAGCGTAAAATATATGCAATTGACTTATGTTTTGTCTCTCTTTTTCTATTTTTTGTGCATGTTTTTGTTTTACAAAGTACATATGTGAAAAAGAGGTTTGCAGATTGAAGGTCACAGTTTTAAATTGAATATAAAATTAAATTAAATTTAATTTAAGGTGTAACTACTGCTGGGAACCTCTTAGCATAACAATCTGCTGTGCTGGGCACCCAAACCACCACCCCATGAGCCTTCCACCAGCTCAGAGAGCCTCATCTCAGCCTTTTCATGGCCTCCCACTCCTCTCTGTGTGTAGAAGATTTTGCAGTGATCGCCAAGTAACCCGTGTGGGAACGTGGGGTGGAAGAAAGGATGCAACTGCCTTCCTGAGCTCCAGCGCTTTCATTAGTTAAATGTCCTTCTGCCTTTTCCACGCTAGTCCAGCTTCTACTGAATTTTCATCAGACCAAAAGAGGCCTTCAGGGCCATTTGAAAGTACCCATCAGATAAAAGCAATTGTCATCCTCCTTATGCGGCAGGCAAGGAAGCAGACACAGGTAGACTGGTCACACAGGAAGGAGAGGAGGGACTCGGTGACTCAGAGCTTTTGACTCCCAGCTGTCAGCTTGAGACGCCATTCCAGCCAAGTATAAAAGCACATGGTTATCTCTGAACTCATGAATAATCCCGTTGATTTAAGCCATAAACTTCAGCATCAGGACCTTAACCACCTGACTGCTGGCCAAGAGTGGATAAACAGGAGTGCGGGTCTGGATAGGGCCAAGACATTCTCTTGACATGGAGGAATAGCAGCAAATGGTAGTTTCCCTGGTGCAGGTTTCTGCCTAAGAGAATCAGAATCTTTAAGGTTGGAAAAGACCTCCAAGATCATCAAGTCCAACCATCAACCTAGCGCCACCATGCTTACTAAATCATGTACTGAAGAGAACCAGCCATGGGGATGAAAAAGTGGCTTGGTCCTCAAGATGAGGGGTCCCTTGGGGATGATGTAGCTCTTGTGCCAGGCCCAGGAGCTCTCTCCATGCTGGACACAAGTGGACTTGTCCACCTCCCTCACAGTCACCCTGTTAGTTGCATGCTGAGGGCTACTGGGCTGACTGCAGTGACACTGACCTTGGTGGTGATTCCCCAGAAAGCGATGTCCAGACAATGGGATCCCAGTCCCTAGGCTTTGCGGGAGAGGAACCCGGTTCCCCTGGGAGGGGAAAAGGGCGTTTGCATATGTGATGATACCAAATGTCTGCTCCTGACTGGGATTTAGTGGGATTTTATCCCTTTGGTCATGCAGAATCAGGAAATGACCTGATTGTGAAGGAGTCTTGAGGTGTCCCTCAAAACTCTGCAACCCAGTTCAGGAGACAGTTTACTCCCCTACGGCTGCTTTTGACCTTCTAGCAAAGGGCTAGGAGATCAAGGGAAACAAGAAGGAAGCTATGTTCCTGTTGTTGATGGAAGAGTGAGTGAAGCAACCTAAATTATACACGGCATTGCTTACCAGATGGTCGGAGCGTCTCTCCCTTCTATTATGCAAAGTAATAGTTTCACAAAGTAGAGGGGACTGGAGATACCAGAGCATTTGGGAAACACATCCCATAGCTGATTGAAAGGCGTGTTTTACTTCTGGCTGGTAACATGGGATTTCAGCTGGGTGCCTGTTGTTCAATCCTTCCCCAGAGGTGAAAGGTGTCAGCTTGCTCTCTGGGATGGAGCAGAAAGACTGTGAACCCAACCAGAACTGGAGCAGTAATTTATAACAGCAGGATTTAGGTTCTGCAAACTGGGACAGGGTGTGGTGTTTTAAATAAAATATTCAATAAACCTGGGCAAAGTCTATGTTGCTTCTCACTTATGAGAAGCTTTCAGTTTAGTTCTTGTAGCAGTGGATGCTGACCTGCAATCTCTCAGCTGGAGTAACGGTGGGAGCGTGTGAGCTAAATGAACCGATCCCCATTGCCTAATATGTCCAAATATTCTTCCCAGTCTGCACCCATCTGCTGCCTCATGTCATTATGGCACATGGACATGAAAACTGAAGGTGTGAACAGAAAGCTACTTCTGCTGGCTTTAACTTAAAACAGTTCAGATATCAGCGCAATGCTTCCCTGGGAGCATGAAGGCCCAGCTGGGCCAGATTTCTGGGGCTGAAGCTTCCCAGTGAGCCTCTGTTGCCTCTCGCTGGCTAGAAGCCCTCTCAATCTCAAATTTGTTTGCCGCACACACATGCCCATCTTGAGGGTGAGGATGGGAATATTTTCTCCACTTCATGACTGTACAATTAACTCATGCAATAGTCCTAGTCCATGAGCAGGGCTTCTCAGCATGGCATTAAACTTCCTAAGAGCATGCAGAGAAATGAAAGTTTCTCTTATAAGCCTTGCTAGATTGGTTCTCTTCATGCCCGTTGTGCAAACCCACCAACAGGTGGGATGCGCAGCCTTAATTTCACTGATAATGGCATTGATCCATATGTAGAATAACCAAGCCACTCATGGCTTTGGTTTGTGCGTTATGTGATCATCTGAAGGCTTTAAAAAGAGCATCACACAGGTCTCATACCCATGTATAATTCTGATATTCTCTCAGATGCAGCTTTTGCTGGAGTAGTGCAAGACAAAAATATGCCAGGCTTCCCTTATGGCTTTTTGATAACTGAAATTCAACGGATTAAATCTCAGATTAGGAACGGTGGCCCTTGTTCTCACTCAGAGCTGTGGGCTCTCAGCTCTTGGGCTGATTTCTGAAGCGGTTCACTCCGTCACAAGAAGTTCTTTAAGAATCAGTGGCCAATATGGGACTGACTTCAGCCACCTTTAATTTGTGGCAGATTACCCTAGCACAGACGCTGAAGTTTATCATCTGCATTTAATTTTTCCCTCTTTCATTTTTCCCTAGGAGTGCAAGGGGAAACAACACTAGGAAAGGACAGAAGAGACGGAGGAGCCCTGCGTGCTCCGGCACACTGCTCAGCGACTCAGCAATCTGCTTCCTGCTCCAAGCCCTTCCTTCAGACTACGCCTGACCTCAGGTAAATGGCATCACAGCTTCCCCATCACTCAAATATCGTTAAATACAGCATTACCCAGGAGCTAGACACTTGTCACGTTGCTTTTTAAGGCACATACTCCAAAACTCAAGGCATGGGAAACCCAAAGGTTTCATAACGAAGTGTGGAAAAACCCCGACAAATATTGGCTCAAACCCTCCCTTTTCAGGCCACACCCAAAAAGCAAGTGAGATTATAATGGACAAATCCTCCTCTGGCAGTGGGCCGATCAGCCAGAGCGCCACTTGCTGAGTCCCAACCTATTTCACACCATGCAAAATCACCGCAGGAAAAGGCTGACAAGGTTCAGACAATTCAGAGCACTGTACCTTTGCTCACGACAGTAACGCCAGCCAATTGCGAGCGTCTCGGTGTCTGGCCAAAGCGGATGGCAGACGGCTGTCTGAAGCTGGGACCTGGGAAAATGGGGATAACATCAGGAAAAAACCAAAAACATCTTACGTACCTACTAGTCCCATCTCATCCCGCTCTGGGGAGATGCCTACTTGACGTGGACTGAGTCAGTGCCTGGTCTTGTGGTCCTTCAGCACTCCACGGAGCTACTGTGTGCTTGCAGACTTGGGGCTGTTGGCACATCTCGCCCCACCTGCTGCGTGCGAGGACTTCACAGCCAACGCTGTGAAACAGCAGCTTGGCTATTTCCACCCTGTTTTGACTTTTTTGGACTACCTGCGTGTGTGAACAAACACGCGGCCTCCCCAGTGGGTCAGCAGGTCAGGATGGAGCAACAGTACCTACCTGGGAGTGTTTGGTGGCTCCTTTGAAAAATCTCCCTAGACTTTTATTGGATACTAGGATACCACGAAGTATCTGCCTGGACCTGGGCTTTGATTCTAGCGCCTTTCCCTCAGAGACCACAACTAACAGCTGTCTTCTCAGGGAGAGAGAGGGATGGGGCAGTGGTTGCGTTTTGAGGGCAGGGAGAGAAAAAGGCTGCTCGAGGCCACTGTCTGCACAGGGGAGCTGCAGGGCTGGTGAGCATGATCAGGAACCACGTTATTTCTCCTCTCTGGGTTGATACTCCTCCTGGGAGACCACCTCTCCTGGGTTTTCCATTGTGCCCCTCCCTAGGTCCCACATTCCTGGCTCCCCCCACCCAGCTGTGCCACCCCAGCTCTAGCCCAACCTCCCCACTACTCCCCAGGCAAGTCCTGGCCCTTCAGCTGCGGTGTGGCAAAACTCAATTTTGCCTACGTGGCTGAGAAACGTTGTCTCTTAAAAAAAATCCCAGCTCGCCTGCAGGGAACAAGGTGGAAGCTAGACCACGTTGAAGCCTTTTTCTTTCCTGCAAGGGCGCGTTTGCAAGACACTTGTGGACAGCACTATGCAGATGAGCGACACTGTGAAAGGTAAGGCCAGCTCCTCAGCGGGTGGAAAATGGGGTAGATCAAATGGTTATCCAGATTTTCATCAGTTGTGGGGCTGGCCAGGTGACAGTTAGGTAGGGTTACCATTTTGCCTGGATGGCTTATCTCTTTGCCAGCTGTAACAAACACGGGCGCTTGATGCCAATGGAGCTGGGCTGAGCTTCACCAACAGATGCGTTTTCCTCCCCACCTGCTCCACTGGTGCAAGTGGCCTCATCTCTGCAAAACAAGCACATGAAGAGAAGCTAAAATTGCCAAGTGGGAATCTGGTTTGTATTCACGCTGAGAGCTGGCCAAAGAAGGAGAAAATATCAATCTCAAAAGGGTTTTCAAGATTTGGACATTTGGCTTCATCTTTCATGATGTTCAAACACAATCTGTCAACTCCCATCAAGAAAAACAAGAGGGAGAATAGCCTAGTCTTTAAAACTCAGTGCTGCCATGACTAGAAACTTCAGGAAGCATGTGGGAGAAAAAAGATTGGTTTGAACCCATGACTTGAACACAAATCTACACCTTGTAACCAAATATTGTGGGGTTCCTTTCTCTCTTGTGGTGCTAGAGAAATTCTGGCTAGAAGATTAGAAAGTAAAATGCAAAAAAAAAAAAAAAGCTCTTAAAAGCAAAATCAAAGCTAAATTGTGAACTTCCACATTCTTCAGCTGAGTGTGTTTTGTGTTTGAGAAAATTCATGGTAAGGTGTAAAGATTTCACCTCTCTGAGCTTTGGATGGTTTCATTATTAGTAGGCCACAAATGAATTAAGTAGATGATGCAAAAATGACTGCCAATAAAACATTTACACCGATTCTTCATTCTATGTGAAGCATCTTTTATATATATGTATATACCATAAATAATAGAAATGATGCTCATATTTTATACTAGGGATGTAAACACTGCTCCCAACAGCAGTGGCAAATGAACCACTCACATTTTCTGATTGCATAATTTGCCTAGAGGATGGATACATAATTACACTATAATTAAGTATAATAAACAGAGAAAATGATTTGAGAAGGAAAAATTATCACAGCCTCAACCACATCAGCCAGAAGCTCTCTTCTAATTAAGTTATTTTATTAAACAAAATGTTTTTAGGGTGGGTCCCCTTTGAAAATGTACATTATAGTCCATGTAATGTAATTTACTTTATAAGTAAAACATGGCTTGTGTATGGACAGATCGTATCTGATAGGACTCCAGCCACTGGGTCCAGTCCAGCCAGGTGCTGAGTCCCTCACACGCCTGGTCCAAGGAGCAGACCCTGAGTGCTGCTCCGGGACATGCAGCAGCATACAGAGCAGCCTTTTATTTGCACTCACTGATGGGCTCTTTTTATGTTACTTGGGGTTTTTTTTCTGATTTAAAGGGAGAAACGCTAACAGGGAATTCTGATGTTGTCATCCTGTAATGATACAGCAGAGGCAAAGGACAAGAAAAGAGGTAGCTCAAGCTCAGCCCAAATACCTCCTGCTATTTTGAGTCTTAAAACACTACTCCCTCTCAAATGCTTTCACCCTCGCTAATGCTGCTCGGTGCTTGCAAGATGGGAAGATGGAGTTGACTTTTACGTTACTTTGGCTGAAGAAATCCCAAACCTTGGCTCACAAACTATAGAAGACCACGTGGCAAAGGCCATCGGACATGCTCCCGTTCATTCCCTTAGAACTACCGTTTATGGTTTTAAACACCTCCCCCAAGCCACTCGGGGACGATAGGAGCTATTACAGAAGCCTTGGAGCATTATTCTGAACTTAGCTACTGCTCCTGTTCCTCCTCCTCAGAAAAAGTAAAAAACGTTCAGCTTTAACGTTTCAGCCGTAACATTTCTGTATACATCTGCATCATTTCCACATTTCTCTTCCTCTTGTGAGTACTTAGAGATTGTGATCAAGCCACCCCTTAGCTTCTCTTCTGTAAGCTCATTAGATCACGCTGCCTGATACAAATCTCTGCTGGTTTCCTGGCTCTTCAAGGCTCGTCCAGCCTTGCAATGTTCTTTGAGGAGATCTCTGTATAACAGTGACCTGTTTTCTTAACTATTTACTCTCTTCTTCAGTTCCCAAGTAACTTGTAAGGTTTATTTGCAATGATTCAGGTTTTCTTTCAAGTCATTGTAAAAAACGGCATAAGCTCAGTAACACATCCCCTTGGTGCCTGCTAGGGATGAGATCTAAAAATAGATTTACACTCAGCATAGGAGAAAACATCCCTGGCCAAAGAAAATCCAGGGAAAGAAGAAACTGTGTCCTAAAAATATCAGTTGTCCACAGCAGGACAAGGTCCTTGAATTCAAAATGTTGAACATTACGTTGTGAGAACATCTCCGCATGCCCAATGGAGATGCATTTCTCTAGCTCTGTCTACTGCATGCACAGGTTGTTGGGTAATGGAGAGATCAGTGTTGTCAAGAGGAATCTTCTCTTGTTTAGAGTTTTCCGCTTTGAAACGTTTGCAGACCTTTGAACCACAAAACGTTGGAGGTTATTGACGAGATTATTGATGTGTGTGGTTACTGCCTGCAGGGTGCCCCTGGCAGGACACTTAGGTCATCGTGGATCTGTATACTCCTGATGACTACTTCAGTTTCTCTCCTAATCACGTGCATTTTCAGTTGTACAGTGACCTGGTTTCAACTAGGAGCTTCCATGAGAAACCACGTGGCCATCACAGTCATTGTAAACTGAAGCCAAAGAGTCATTTTCAAATGCCTGGCAAACGCTAGATCACAGAAACTCAATGTGTCGTAAGATTCCACTTGGTCCCATCATCATGGGTGGGAAAAAGGAGGAGGATTATCCGTAGATCTCAAAGTGTTTTACGAAGGGAGGCAAATGCTGCTATTCCCATTTATTGGATAGGGCAATGGCGAGTTGAGACTTGCGCAAAGTCACCCAATTAATCAGCCAAAAAACTGCCACTGAAACCCATATTCTGGTCTAAACAGGTTCTCAGACTGCCCTCATCACTGTAATATCTGAGTACCCTCCAGTAGCACATCAGGAGAATTTGGGCATGTCTACACTGGCCACTGCAAACAGCTGCCTCTCAAGCCAGCCCCCTTCTCAGCCAACTGGACAAAAGCCATCTCCAGATGGAAGCTGTATAGCCAGATTAACTTTGTCCTGAGCCCAGACGTATGAACTCCACCAAGAGTCAGGATGAAAGCTCAACCCACCACCATTGTAACTTAGCTCTGTAGCTTCCAGGGTGTAGCTTTGCTCATGAGGCACAGACAAAGCAGATGTGAGACTGTCTCTGAGAACAGATAGACCTTTCTTTATTCTAAATCCAGTTTCATCATCTGTAGTGCCCCTCAGAATATTTCCTCATGCTTCGGTTCTCACCGAGCCAGCGAGGTAGGGCACAAACGTGCTGGTTAGTGGATAACAGCATTATGGCTCCTTTGAGGAAAGATCTGGAAGGTGACAATTTAAACAGGGATATCTGGATACACTTCCATAAAGAAAGAAAATCTCCAAAATCTAGTCAGGAAAAAGGAAAAAGAAAGAAAGCACCTCTTTAAATTCAGGATGTGCTTGTCATGAGCAACAGCACTAAACAATTTGTAACTTAATGACCTGAAGGAAGAGTAGCTGTTATTACAGGGCATTGTACTGGCAAAACTCCTATACATCACAACAATAATTCTCTTCAGACTTTTCTTCCCTTCCAAGGCATGAGGAAACGTCAGTCTGTTTAGCCTTGACTCTCTGGCAGGCGGCATCGCTTCCTCGTGAGAGGCAGGGAGCTGACACAGGGATGGGAAGGCTCTCCTTTGTAGCAGCTACCAAAGCCCCGTGTGACCCAGGAAGTCTGACGTAGAGCTGAAAAAATGAGTCCTGCTCCAAGGAAGCTAAAAATTCCAAAATGCCCTGAGAGCTTCTCCTGGACTACTCATGCTCCCAGGTTTAGAAATGCTTTGAGGGTTGCTAAGTTCATATGAACCACTCCTAGCTCTGGAAGTCCCCACGCCTTGAATGGTTAGAGACTGGGAAATCACAGTGTGGATGCGTCCAGCTCTGCTCACCCTGATTTCCCTTTCCTCCTCCCGGCACCTACTTCCACCGTCTGCCGGCAACGGGCCACGGGGCAAGGTGGGCTTTGATTCAGAGCAGCACAGTTGCGTGTTTCTGGATCTGAATCCCCGCTGGCAGGGCTCCAGAAGCTTCACCAGATCATCACCCTTCGTCTGGGGAAACCAGGGCAGCACGTAGGTACCGTGTTTCTTCGCATCTTTGCGTTTTTTGGACTTCTGCGCAAAGCCCTGAACGGCAAACGTATGCTTGACGCGTATGCAGAAAGGGCACAGACGCTGCTTGAAAAAAAACGGACCTGGTTAACTTGGCTACGATCATCCAGGAAGTTTGTGGCAGAGCTGCAAATAAAATCCAGACATTTTGCCTTTTTGGCCTGCGTCTTCACAACAACAATGTTCTTCCTCTGGGCATCTGGGTTTGTTGTCTTATCGGGACACGCTGCTCGGCATGTCTCCTTAAAGGGAAAGAGTGCTGGGAAAGCCACGCATGGATTCTTTAGAGAAAATGACACCACCTACATAGGAAAACCCCATAGCTTTTTGCAATTATTGCCATGCATGTATATCTTTCCCTCCCTTTGTGATCTTCACCACTTCCTCACCATATGTAAAAGGCCTGATCCTGATGAAAATACTCCTGGTTCCAGAAGTGCCACTCAGATGATGTTGATTTACCTCCACAAAGGATGTGGCCCAATGCTTTTTGGCCAGATTTTTCTGCAAGCAGCCAGTCACAACTCTCTCTCCTCCACCCAGAAAGCTGGGGGAAGTCGTGCGACAATAACCTTGCTCAACTTCACCTGGCCCACCCAGGGAACAGCTATTTCTGGATAGACACGGAAAACCCAAGCCTTGTCCCTTTAATCTAACATCTCATGCATGTTGCTAAGCCTAATGTTTAATTTGAAAAAAAACAAGCTGAAAATAGCATTAAAGGAAGCAGAGGATTTGAACAGCACTGTATTTTTAAGATAGTCTTTCTGGAAAACACTGTATTTAAAAACTGACCCTTCTACCATGAGGTTTCTGAAACTATAGAGCCATCCCAAGCTTCCTGTGAGATAAGGCTTGTAATTTGGAACTGAGTAATGGAGTATAAATACAATTGGCTTTGTATTAAGAGTCAACGCGTAATCATCTGGCAGTGTCATATTGCCCCAACCCCAGAGTGGTTTGGGGCTATTTGTGCTGGAAATTAAAAAGTTAAGAGCGACGCAATGATGAAGGTAGGTCATCTTCCACGCCTGACAGAAGGATGGTGTCTCAGGGAACAAATCTCCCTGCAGCTTTGGAGAAAAAAAAAAAAACCAACAAAAAACCCAACAAACTACTTTTGAGCGTATAAGGTCCCCTGTCTCCCACACTTGCAGGAATGTTAATTTAAGCTGGGAGGCTGCGACTTGAAGTGTTTGGAAGGGCAGCTGGCGAGCTGTGGTAAGCAGAGGTGGACGGTACAAACTCCTCTTCATTGAAGCAATGCAAACTCAAGACAATTTTAACAAGAAGATCTTATTCCTTCATATTCACTTGACATATTTCTATTAAAGGGATGGCAAAAACGGGGAGAGAAACACAGGAGTTTCCGTGGTGGTTTTATGCCAAGCATAAATATCTGTGTAGGAGCCTTTCAGGCTTCTTTGCACTCCCAGAGCAAGGACCAGATCTGGCCTGGGTTTTTTAATTTTCTTCCAATTTGTTGGCGTGAAATCTGACAGTGAGGCAGATGTGTCTGCCTTGATCTTTGGTGTGAATCTCCTGTTGCACTCTCCTCTGTTTTTTCAAGCTTCAATAGGGGAAAGTGAAATTGCTGTCCAGAAACATTAATCACAGCATCTCAGACCTGTAAATTCTCAAGAGTTTTCCTCCTGGAGCACTGGAAGGCTTTGACCCATTTTCAAAAGTGGATATAAAGCACATAGACATAAGGAAAGCACACATACTTGTAGCATCTGCAAACACATATGGTCGTTTCACATCCCACTGACTGGTTTCCTGGATTGAAGACATATAAGTGCAGGCTTTGTGAGAAGTAGCAGTTTTTGAATGCTGGGTTTCTGACTGTCATCCCTTAACCGCAGTCCTTCCTTGACTTTGTGAGAGATACCATTTCCCTCTTAATTTGCCAAGTGATTGCGCAGAGTCTTTCTGAATATTTATTCTTGTATTGCCTTTTTTTTTTTTTTGCAGGTGAAGCTACTCTCAGGCTCTCCTGACAATCTGTTCACCCAGCTTTCCATTGCATACAGGGCTGCTGTGTTATCTCTGCTTAATCCTGAACAGCGAAAAGCAACCATTTCCAGGATCAGTAATTCCATTTCAGACGCCTTGGGATTTTGCTGGGCTGCTAATCTACAGAGCTCATTGCAATTTTTTTCCATCTAGATCTTTTGTTTAATGAGACTCTGATTTGCCAAAGGATCCGTTTTCCTTAAATATACTTTTTTTTGAAGCAGAACATCTCAAACTTTGGCTGTTGTTTCTGACAATGATATCATTTTTCCTGTCTTATCAACGTTTTCTGCACAAACATACCCACCTATCAGCATGTTTTCCATTTTAGTAACCAAGCTGGAGTCCAACATGCCTTCTGCTACCGCCGCCAAAGCAAGAAACCCTGAAGAATGGGTTTAAGCAAAGGCATGCAGATATGGAAAGACTCTCCTGCATCTTTCTGTGCCTGGGCCTATACCCCTCCTGTTGTACATCAGTTTAAACTCTTGGAAACTCCCAGAGATAAGAGATCCCAAAGCTGCTCCAAGCCATCAGTTCCAGCATCTACCTCTCTTTACAGATAGAGCTTTCCTAAACTCTCACCTCCTCTGTTTTCCTGCAAATAAAGCCAAGCAGATCTTGTCCTTCCCCATTCAATCAAATAGAGCCACTGTATCCTCTTACCGTACCCCTTGCAGCGACTGTCTTCACATGTGAAGTTTCTTATAGCCATCCTCAGTCTTTCCTAGACTAAACAAATCCAATTTAAAAAAAAATAAATTCCTTACAGGTCATGTTTTTTGAAACGTCTTATCAGTCCCGTTGCTCTCCTCTAGACTTCCTGTTGTGTTTACATCTTTATTTGAAATATGGAATGCAGTTCTGTGGTCTGGGCTTCTCCAGCACCAGAATGACCTCCACACAAAGGGTGTTCTTAGAATCTCTTCTCGTAACAAGTATCTTTCTGGATACAGCATCCCATGGTAGACTTAACATTTGAGCTTGTCCTCTACCAGCTCCCCTCACATGTTGCCAGTACCATGACCTGGTTCCTTATGTATATTTTAATTATGCACTTTCTTTTTCATGTAAGACTATTTCTGAAGTTTATTCAGGACATTCAAAAATCAATCCTCCATCCTCCTCCCCTGCCAAAGTTGGGGTCTCCCAGCCTGTTTTGTTGTTTTAACCTATTTTAAGAGCCCTATCTGCTCTACCATCCAAACTGTTAACAGAGATTTAAATGAACCATAACCAGCGTGGACTTCTGTCGATAGTCCTCTCTCTTTGACAGTGAATCACGCATGCCTAATCTTCAAGGACGTAATTCCAATCAATTATTTAAAAACAGCTATTATTTCTGTCAGATTGATATCATTTCTGATACCAACAGCTGCCCAAAGGAGACCTGAAGCCAAAAGCGATACCAGTAAATAACAGGCAAATACCTACTCGTCACCTGTACTGAGAAATAGGCTTGAGTACCAAACCCTGAAACTACGCTCTCTCCTTTTTTTTTTATAAGACGATGGCAGCAAAGCCGGATTATTCATAGCTCTGAAAGCAGGATGGGCACATCAGTATGCCCCTAAAGCCAAGATGATGAGCTAATCGACTTCGTATTGTTAGAAGAGTCCCCACCTACGCTTTCACACAAAGGGCTGATTAGCTCACAGGTATGCAAAACTCTGGGAGGATGCCATCCTTCATCGCTACCAGAAGTTTAATATATCTTAGATTGCCAACAATTAAGTGTTTGTGTGTGCATACACACACGTGGAGCCACTTGCATAGGTCCCAGGAGCTGCGTGCTGCGTTGCGCTAATCTGCCGTGCCGGGGCAGAGCCCTACGCTGGACACGGTTCTGCCGCCGCGTGCTCAGCTGCATCGTGGGGCCCTGCGCCACTGGGTGACAGGAGCACAGTAGCTACCGCCTTCGCAGCCAAATGGAAGCAGATTTTAACATCCTTGTCCCGCTTCCAATAGCAGCAGCTGCGACAGAAACAGTCACAGGCTGAGGGTGTCGGTGTGCGGAGTGAGGGAGTGACTCTACAGTGCGTGGCACGCTTCCACCACTCTTGCAATGTCCTTATGCAAGAAAGCTGAGAGCACTCCACCATCCAAGCCACTGATGGAAATACTGAGTGTCTGATTGCACTAGAACACCCTCTTCCCACACACCAGTGTGCTCCACATCAGAAGGTCAAACAAGAAACAGGACTATAAATGCACATAGCAGCGTAACACCGCTGAGGCTGGATGGTGTGATTCCCATTCCCAACAGGAGTGATGATGTGAAGTATTGGCTTCATGTTTGAGGTGCTTAGCACCTCCTCCTCATCCCCACCACATGGGATGCACGTGGGTGCAGCACTTTTCTCAATAAACGCTTCCAATGTCACCCTCTATAAAAAGGGCTGCATGGCCCAAAAGGGAAACAAGCAGGGTGGGAGGAACTGGGAATAAGTGTCCTTTGAAGCAACACATTCCCCCGACCTCCAGCGGTGAAGCTGTGCTGTTCAGAGGAATATATCCACACCAAGGCAGCACTCAGCTCTTTGTGAACCACTGACAATGTATTTGTCCCCTTTCAATGTCCATCAGCAGTTCTCAAAGTGCAACAAGCACGTAGAACGATCTCCTTATATCACAGATTTAGGTCAGAAAGAAACAAAGGATAATTGAGGAAGAAGTGCTCCCCACTATGACAAAAAATAAAAGAGAAAGTCAGTAATGCATTTGCTGTCTTCCAACGGTGTACCTCATCTCATGCGCGTAGGAAGTAATGTCTTCTCGCTGTCTTTTTCTGCACTCTTCTTCCATGCTCCTTGCTGAAGATTTTCCGGATGTCAGGAATGCCCTATGCTTCCTCTTATCTTAACAGTTATCTGGAAAAGAATGTGACCAAAAAAAGTAATGCATTGAAATGTGCTTTTGACAAATACATAGCAATATATTTTTCCCAATATGTATTATGGCTATAGTGTGTACACAGTAGAAGATACAGGAGCGCGTTACAAAAATGTACGCTTGCAAATAACAGAGGTTTCTTTTATCTTGCTTATACAGGGAGACATCACCCATAGCAGCATAGAGAATTTTTCCATCTGAGCCACCTGTCTTCCAAGGAGATGCTGAGGGTGTACCACCTGCATCTCCTTTTCCCAGGGATGTGCGTGATGAGGGCTGGTTCATCTTGGGTAAATCAAACCCCTAAGGAACTGAGCGTAAATTCATGCCCTGGAGCTTGTGGGAAGAAGTTATCCCAGAATAACTTTGGTCTATTGCTGACAAAAATTAAGCGGCTAAATCCTAAATGGTTACATCCCTGTAGAGCTTTGGTGGCTTCAGAGAAGCAGTTATGGTTATGTCAGTTGGGCTCCAGCACAGTCCCTTCACTTGATGGGACCTCCCAGACCCAGCCCAACCACGACCTCTCCATCACTGGCTGCGGTTCACGGCACGGCACATCAAGTGAGGCAAAGAGGGAGTTTGCGGAGGCAGGCAGCTCCCTTTGCTTCCTCTGGCCAGTGCTTGTACTTAATGCAGAGCATTTTTGCTTTACAGAAGTCTTTGCACCAAATGACTTTGTCCTAATCACTGCACTACCTCGGTTATCGCCCGCACAAACATTCCCTTCAGATCAAAATACTGGCTGGGCCAGAAATCACACAATTGATGTTTTGGTTTCCACTGCCTTATCTAAATCCAGTTACTGCTCAAAATAAGACTAAGTCAACAAGACTTAATTGAATGAAAAGGCTGTGAGACAACTTAGAGATTTGTGGCTGTGTACGTCCGTGCATGAGTTAATCACTAAGCAAACACTTTGCAACAAACAGAGCCGGGCTGAGCAGGATCGGTTTTTCTGCGGCCTGGAAGCTGCCGCCGCGCTGGGGTTACGCGAGGCATTGTTAGGGCTGGCAAGGAGGATTTCAACAGCATTGCAAACAATGTACCGCCACGGAGAAAAGCTGGGGATGGACAATGGAGCAAGCCATGAACAAACACTTCTACTTGCTGCCTAGATCTGGAGATAGCAGAGACCCTGCAGCAGTGGCCAAAAATAATCACTCCCTTGTAATTGTTGCTGTCTGGATATGCTGGGAGCAGGGAGTTGCTTGATGTCCTTAGCTCATTTCTGGGGAATGCCATACTGTGGATGTCCCCAGCTGGTAGCTCTCACAGACATCACAGATTTTTCCCAGCTGTACAGTCATGGCATTCCTCCTGGCTCTGCAGTTCGGGAGAAAAAGGTATAAATGTAATACGTGGGAATAGCCACACTGGGTCAGACCACCACTCCACCCGGCCTCTCTTCTTGTCTTCAATGGAGACCATGAACGGACTCTTAGGAAAAACCATTAAAACCTGTGTGGGGTCATAGCCAAGATCTAGTCCCCACTGTGACGGTGCTGCACAAAGCTTCTCCAGAGCTGCAGGAGTACAAGGACAAAACCTTACTCTGCAGTTGCAACTTCCTCTGCCAAAATCTGTGCCTCTCCTTTTTCCACCACCTGCTCAGTTCAGATGCCCTGTGTTGGTTCCTGGTGCAGCTGCTGTTTAGCTGCTGTTCATGCCAATGGTTCATCTCCTGAAGTTATGAATCCCCAACGTCAAAAGAAACCCGCTGCCGAATGCCGAGATTTCAGGATACAACCATAACACACAGCGCTATATTTCATTTCTTTAACAAGTGCTGAATATGCAAAGGCTCCTTTCCCAGCTTCTGTCTCTGTCTTGGAAGCTAGGGAAGAGTTGCATGTATAATTATTTTCAGATGCCAGCCACTTTATTGATTATCTGAGCAGGATGCACAAATAATGGCAGCTAATGCCACGAGCAGAGATCGAATGAAGCTCCCTCCCTTTTGGGAAAAGCTGAACTAAAACCAACCATATGAATGGGTCATTGAAAACAGGCTGGAATATATTCCCTATAGTCATTCCGAAAGTTCAAGGGCAGGGGAAAATTAAAAAAACAAAAAGGGAAAAAAAGAAAGAAGCTGTCTCTGTGTTCACTAAACTTCTAATATCTGAAAGTGCTTAAAAAAAACACATACGCACTGTTTTTTTTTTTCATACAATCATGGAAAAACGCACTAAGCTCTTGACTCAATGGTTTTGTTTTTCCAGTGAGTCCCTTCCAGGTTCCACACGCCATCTCATAGTCACGTCTGCTGGGCGAGCTTCGAGCGAGCAAACTTTAGGAGAGCTCGGTGATTTTGCCACATTGAGTTTCAAGTATCGGCTTGCTGGAAGCGCGGCGGAGAGGGAGGAGGGAGAGAGCTTTGCCAACACACCTGCACAAGCTTTGGGCTCTCCTGGACACTCTACGCGCTAATGATGTATAACCTGTAGAGCCTGGCAACGTGCTCGCTGAAGACTATAACAGACAGACTGTGCATGCCTCTGATTTTTAATTTCTTCAAACAAGTAATAAACCGCTCCCCCTCCCTCAACTCTGTGCTGTAGGTAAATGCTTAGGGTGGAAACTGAGATGGGTTCAGCTGGGCAGAGCTTCTACCAAGGTAAGGAACAAATGACAATTTAATTACGGTATTTTTAGGTCCATGTAATTCCTCTTCTAAAGCAAGAGGGAGGAAAAAAAGCTAAAAGAAAGGCAGAGTTCATTTCAGCTCCAATGTTCTGCTAATTTTTCTTTTGACTATTAGAGATGCAGCTGGATCCTATTTCTAAATCCACTTTCAAATTTGCTTGAATTAAAATCCCAGATCACTGCTGTGTTTTCAAGTCGAAGTGTGCATAGTAGCCAAGGTTTATATTGCAGTTTCTGGAGTTATGGAATGAAGAGCTCCAATAGAGAAAAGTGAAAGTGTGTTGTATGCCTGAGTCCTGGGGAGAAGAAGGAATTAAAAAAAAAAAAAAAAAAAAAAAGGTTGGCATCAGTGTTATTTGGACTTAGAGCTCACTTGTAGAATAAATAGCCTTGAAGTTTATCCATGGGGCTACATTTTACATTCGGTTCCTCCCACTGGAACTGGGGGGTATGGAAGCACAAATGTTGTCATGGTGGAGAGGTAGGAAAGGGAAGTGCATTTTAATTAAAAAGCATGGATATTTTTGAACTTTCATCTGAAATTTTAAAATTCCCCTATTAGTTTGAGGCTTATTTTAATAAGAAATTCACTTTCTGACTTAAAATAGCACAGTAAGACTGCTCTTGCTTTGAAATACCTGTGCTTTCTCTATTGCTGCCTGAATCCCAGTCTAAAAGCGGACGTTTCTCCTGCAGCATCCTGTTTGTGTCTAAATCCAATAGCATAGCCTTAGACTTTGCCACCTGGAAAACACCGTAACTCACATGAAGTTATGAATCCCCATATTTTCTGGGTTTTCATATCTGCCATGACAATTCTCAGCCATGGCCAGGCGAAGCCAGCCAGCCAGTATTTCGGGAAAATGAACAGACTAATCGTTTCCAATAGCGGGACACGATTATGATATAATTGCAGCAGTTTACGTTGACATCCAAGAGGAAGGCTCCGAGCCAACAATTGGAATAACGGCTCCACCCATCTACCACCCAAACGTAAACAAGCCAGCATGGTTAAAGAGAGGGCTAGAAGACAGGGCTCAGGCGTTCTCCTTCAGCTGCGTTAAGGTTTGATTGCCAAGTTGCCACACAACCTTCCTTGCCAGGCAATTTATCTGGCCGTAAACTGACCTGTACCTCACACAGAAAGTTCAGCGGCTTCTTTCAGTTTCAGCTTCTTCTTAAACAGGGCTGGAAGTGCAATGTTGCCAGTAAGAGAAGGAGATTGTATTTTGAAGAATGGGTGTTCTAGGGTCACGACTTAAACCTGTTAAGTACCTAAAATCCAGCTCAGCCTGAGCCACGATTGGCACCATGGTAGCGTGTACACGTTACTGCCAGCACGGATCAGGGAATACCTGCAAAGGGGAAGGAAGCCTATATGAATACAGCTGGAGATTACGTGAATTAAACTGATAGCTTTTTACAAAATATTGGGGAGTGGCTCCTTTGCTGATGGGTGATCAAATCCAGATGTGGATTTGAGAAGCTTGATGTGAAGGGAAACTGGGGTAGGTCTTCAGTTGAAGTAAATCCATGTAACGGTCCTGATGCTGAGCAAAATCAGCTACTTTACATGGGCTTTGTGAACTATTAGCACCTTTCAGAACAGAATTTCTTGCAGAAGAAAGATAAAGTTTTTTCTTTCAGCAATACTGGAGTCAATCCCACTCCACTGAAAGGGTTTCCCCCATTAACAGAAAGAGAGAGAACAAAGCTATCTGTTTGTATAGGGGAGGTCTTGAGAAGAGCCTTAAAATTACCCTTATAACTAATTTCCTGTCCTCTCTCCAAGTTAGCCTAAATTTGACTAAATTAAACTATTTCCCAAATTACATTTCCAATAAATTCATGACCCTGAATGAAACAGCATCTGCTGCTCATTGACACATCTTTGTGCGCAATGGTCAATCCATTCCTCCTGATAGTGTCACCGGGAGAAAATGGGTGCTGCTTAGCTTCAAGTTCTCACTCCTAAACATGAGACTATCTTGGCCTGAGTATGGCGTGTGTCTGCATCTCTGGATATCACAAACCTCCTCAAAACCGCTGGCTAAAGGGAGGAAGCTCTCATGGAGGCTGGAGCAGCTAATACTAGTGGAGGATCTGGCCCGTGAACGCTTGCACCTGTGGTGCGAGGACAAATAAAGACCCATGCTCCAAAGCATGGTGAGCTCCCAGTCTCCTAAAGCCGTATGAAATTCCATTTCCTTTCTACTCATGCTAAATGTAAAAACAGAAACAAAGACATGCACCTAAATAAACAGAAAATCACAGACAGCAGAAGGGAAGGGAGGCCCTAGTACAGGTCGTACGCCAACTACTACAGAAAGATGTTTTCTATTTGTGGTTCTTCGTGTGAGACCTTGCCATATCATGTGGACAAGAATGTGAGTGGGAGACTTGTTGGACAATGTTGATTTTACAAATGTCTCACAATTGCAGAAACACCTGCTTTACATTATTTTTCTTACTGGTCCACAACAAAATTCCACCCTGGTCA
The DNA here is from genome assembly GCA_009806455.1 of Tetrax tetrax. NCBI lineage: Eukaryota > Metazoa > Chordata > Aves > Otidiformes > Otididae > Tetrax > Tetrax tetrax. The sequence continues at coordinate 64,596 of WHYT01014978.1, forward strand.
ACAGTTCTCAGCAGGCCTCATTTTCTTCCTTCTCTGTGGATGACTCAAGTCACTGGTTTCCGAATCCTGGGCCACCACGAGATCACACCTGAACCTCATTGAGTGGGAGGGAGAACACAGAAGGGCACTTCTGTGCAGAATCATGCCAAAATGTTGGCTAGAGGACCAAAACCCTCTGAGACTGCTTACCATCAGGTGGGGGAAGGGGGGCAGGAGGGTTACCAAGGCCAAATGGATGGATCTGTAAGACCCATCTGTTTTCACCATGAAAACCTCACAGCCCACACCTATGCAACACACACCGCTGCAGCCACCACAAGTTATTACTCTTGGTCTCCACTGCTTCCTGTAAAGCTGTAACGGGTCTGAAACAGTGTCCAATGAAACCAAAGGGAGCCTTTCCATTAACTCAATGGGCTCTGGATCAGGCCCAACATCTGTTTGGCCCTCTCTGTACACAGCGCAGCCAATTTATTCTTTATCCATTCCTGGACCTCTCTCTCCTATAGCGCCCATATTTTTCCTACTTATGGTTGTCATTAGTTACACTAAGCACCATCCCCAGAAAGAGACCATCCCCACCCCTTCGGCAGCCAAGCCCCTGGCATGGCATGGCTATGAGTGCTGCCCACCTCCTTATCATTCCAGCACGATAACAATCTCTCCTTCCTCCTTCTTCACATTTCCAGACCATCCCGTCAAGCTGCCAAGCTCTTCCTACTCTTCTCTTCCCACTAAGGATGGGGCTGATTGTGCTATCTGTTGTATTGTAAACCTGGTCAAGAATCAATGCAAAAACCAAGCAGAAAGGTCCAAGAGCCTGTAACGCACCTCGAGAGCATTGTCAGATCAGGAGCAGGCTCTCTGAAGAGACATTTCCCATGTTGGTTGAGGACAACTGAGGCAATGACTTCCCTGATGATCCAGAGTACGAGGGAGAACAGCCAATGGGCAGCTCCATAGTCTTATATTGAGGTCCAGAGCTAGAGTAAAAGACCTGGCAGAAATTCTCCAAAGTGTCTGTATAAGACCATCCCTATGTCTCCTCGAGTATGAACATATACGTTGTGCCAGTTCACAGCTCCTCAGTTTCCAACCACGCTCACTAAATTTGCGATGCACATTGTAGAGACTATGATGGGACCAGGCACAGGTCTTTTCTAGGTCCCATCCTCACAGCAATAGCACTGGGCTGTGAGACACCGTCCGTTCACTGGGCAATACACAATATTAATTTTTTTTATGCCTTTGCTGAAGCCTTGGATTTCAGGGTCATTTTTCACCTGTCACATGTGGATACCTTTGCCATGAAACGCATGTCATTGCTAAGTAGACCAACGGGCTTCATTGAGAAGCCAAGCAGCTTCTTACAGCAAGAAAAACAGGTCTCCAGTATTAAATCTATAGATTCTTTCAGCCATGGAGCTGCAGAGTCATTTGGGGCACTACCATTGTGCAAGTGAGGATCCCATGCAAAAATACCCACTCAACACACCCCGAAATCACATGGATTTGAAAATGCGAGCGTGATGCCTGAGGCCAGATGTGCGGCCTGGCAGGCTGCTGGCACTGTGCATAGGCACATCTGCATGTCAGGTAGTTACTCATCCCTGCATACTTCCCTGATAAAATCTGGATTGCCTAAAGCTGGTATTTTCACTCCAGTTTCCTTATCAAGGTATTTACCACCTCCCGTCTGTGCCTTGCAGACTGAAGGTGTTAAATATTCCCTTACTGTCTCTGCGGTACGGTGAGCTCCAGCATGTAGGAGCTGCTGTGCAGGATGGGATTTTCAAACCCACTGGAGCACGCAGTGGGTGGCTGCTGGCCTGGCCCCGATAGCATCTCACCCTGTTTGTACCTGGGACGTTGCCCTTTTGATCCTCACCCTGGCTGTCTGCAGCTGGCGGGCTCCTTCCTGTGTTTCGAGGCGTTTGTTGTGGTGTTTTCTGGTCATCCCTGATTGCATTTTGAAAGCTGTTGTCTTCTGTGGAGGATTCTACCCTGGTGTAGCTGCTGTAGAGCTGCATAAAGAGAAGGATAGTTTGGGATGAAGTTATCTCAGGAATAGCAGAAGTATGCATGGCACCTCCATATATACACATAACATCTTTTTCTCTCTCCAAAACAGAAAGCATCTTTCTGGCTCTCTAAGAATATTGACATAGCTCTGTGATCACAAACAAGCCGCCCTTGGAAACTCTGAGTAGTCCCTTTCCAAGAGCACCCCACACCTCTTTCGCACCCATTGCCGATACCGATCATCTGTTTTAGCCAATGGCTCTCACACCCTCCACTTCCCACATGAGAGAACATCACTCTGAACCCTACACAGGGTGTCCTCAATAGCTGTGCTCTTCCCCTCCAAGCTCTATAAAAGGGGAAAAAGAGGGACAGGTTTTGAAACACAGCATCTTAAAAATCATTAATTTCCTTAAGGAAAAATATTACTTGATTATCCATAGGGGAAACATCAGCAACAGATCCATTTCAGTTTGATTTCACAAATGTGATAAATATTTCCTCAGTTTAAGAAGAACATTTGTGGAGATTGATCAGCTGGGTCCACATTGCACTGGGGAAGGACACAGTTTATTTTGGGATGCTGATTCTACAACACTGTCCTGAACAACGCAAGTGAGCATTACAGTATAGGAATATAGCTTGGTGTCAGTCAGAGCTAAATGGAAATACTTTGTCTAAATTCAAACAGAATGAAATAAGATGCAATTTGATTTCAGAAATACCACCAAATTATTTTAGTTAAAAAAAAAATCAATATAGAGTTTTTCAGACTTCATATAAAAAGATTTTCTTCTGACATTTCTGCTCCATTTTTTTAATTGCTGTCTGTGATATAGAAAAAAAAAGTCAGAACTATCGCATGGGGTAGATTTCTAAATTGCTTGAAAATTCTGTCTTGACACAGGCTGGATGAAGACAGAGTGATCTCCCCAGGTGCCTTTCCTAGGGCAACTACCCAGCTGTCACCAGCCTGAGAAAACTTGTTTAAATCCCACCACTGCATCCCCCATACATGCAATGCTCTTGGGATGCTGGACAACACAACAGGACCCAGGAAGAAGACCCTTATTTTAGAGTATTTAACTCCTCCGTGCTGTTCCTGCTGAAAGATGCCAGACTTGGTCCTAAGGTGGTTGTTGTCGTACTTGACAGCATCCATCCTGGCAAGAGCACTCTGAGCCCCACCAGCTTGGCAAAACAAGCCCTGTCCACTGGCAGCGATGAAGGAGAACCAGGTAGGGTTCACGGGGCTGGTTTTTTTTCCCATCACTTCAGTTTTTGGAGGAGCCAGCGGTGAAATAAGAGGTGACTGCATATCTGAGGCAGTGTTAATTAGGTGCCAATTGCAACGAAGACATGATGACCTGGGTTTCCACAGGAGCTGGCTGCTTAGAATCATGTCCTGCATCCAGGCTGTAACTCACTTTGCATCCTCCCTCCTGTTGGCATTAAGACAAGCAAGACTAAAACCAGCTTGAGATGTGCCTGCTCTTGCTGTGGTTTCTCCTCAGACTCTCTTAGGTGCTGCGAGGTTTTTTTTTTGGAGGTGTTGTGCACCTGCTGCAACCCCTGCCTGGGTGTAGGGTACCCAGAGCGAGGGGAGGAGCAATTCCTGAGAGGCCTCGAGCAAGAAGCACGGGAAAGCAGATGCTTTGCAAAGCACTGATCCGCTGTTTTGTCCCGTCCTGCAACCTCCAAAGACGGCGCGCAAGAACAAAACCTAGGGAACCATGTAGTGCAAGACAGCAACCCCAAAATTACTCCTGTAGTGAAGAAACCACATAATATATTCAAGATGTCAGAGGTTAGCTGTGGTGCATGTGAATCATGCTGCAAATACCTCACCTTTAACTTCACCGTCGTAATTAGATTACAAAGTTTTTATTATGGTTTTAAATTCTGCCTTTATGGGTTGCTGCCCAGCTGTGCACTTAAATCTGGTTTTATCACACTTTCTGAGCTCATCACATTTAATTCTGCCCCTACAACGCTGGATTAACTTTAAGGGTCGCTGAAGTCAGAAGTCGCTCACCCTTGCCCTACTAATGGATTCACACCATCCCCACGCGGCCCTGAGGAGCGATGCGTACAGTAAACTATATTTATTGGCACGGTGGAGGGAAAGGGGCATTGGGGTTGTTTATTTATTTACTCCACCGCTGTGCTTAGCTATCAGGATATTTGCACAGATTACGGCATGGACAAGATGTTGTTTACCTCCTCGTTGCAAGGAAATCTTCTCAGCAGCACCGGTCTGAGAGCTAAACAGGAGAATATTGAGCTCCGCCTGTGAGAAGCAGACGGCTGATTAATGAGAGAGATACCAAACCTATGTCATCTGAGGAACTGATCAATTGTCTCCATTCAAAAATCCAGAAATCGCACCTTGCCGTCACACTCGCTCCTGCCAGAAAGCTCAGACCTGTTATTTTATGGATCCTGTCTCCAAGAAGAATGAAAAACCATCCTTTTTTTTTTTCTAAGGGTGACTTCTTCATTGTTTCCTGTCATCAAGAAAGAAGGGCAAGGCATGAAGGAAAGTCTTCATCTAAATGACATTCATCCCCAGGTTTTACCTCAAACTGTTTTTCTTCTTTGACCAGCAAAGATTAGATGAGTTGGTGTTAGATACCACCTAAACGAGACGATTCCTTGCCCTGAAAAATTCAGCATGTAAATGGGTACAAGTAAAGGGGAAATCATATTTTTTCTATTTAAAAAATGGAGAAATTAGGTACTGAACGTCTAAGCGATTTACATGAAATCACAGAGGAAATCTGAAAGGCATCTGGGAAATAAAACTAGCTCCGGTGGAAAGGTCATTTCTCTCCTTCTTGCAGGGGGATACTTTGAACAGAATTAGAACAGACCTGAACCAGAGGTGGACAGCAAGGGCTTTAGTGAAAAATAGAGGGCAAAATTCATCACTGAATAATACCCTGACAATTTTTGACCTTTGCCATTCAATGACTAGACAACATTTTTGGAACCAAAGTTAATGATCTTCAGCAATATACAACCTTCTCCCAAGGAATGTGTGGTGATTAGGGCAAAGAATTTCACATGGTCACAAAATATCTATCTCAGAGTCCTGGGCTTATAAAATACTCTATTTCCTCCATTAATTGTGTCCACGTGGAGCTGTAACTAAGTAGCTGAAACAAATAAAACCAAAGTAATATTGTTTCCTTTTAAAATATTTCACTTAATTTGTGGAAGAGGTTTGGGCTCATTAAAAATAGACCATCTCCCATGAGGGCTTTTTTTTCCTTTTCTTCTCCAAGTCTCTCAACCAATCGTTACTAATGCGTATAGCAGCACGCTCCTCCTCGGCACAGCCCTGGCTGGAGCCGCACTCTCGTTTGACTCAGCAGCTCCTGTGGTGCTCGGCAGCGGGGGCAGGCAGCGCTCATTTGGCTAAGCAAAGCGAGGCCTCGGTGTCTTCAGATGCGTCATTGCTCCGAGATGAACAGTCGGTGTCGCTGACTAAAATGTCCTCCTTCCAACTCTCCAGCTCATTAGGAAACTCCACTCACTCCTCCCATGTAAAGGATTGGCTATCGTGATCCACGCTTTTTTTTTCGTGGAAGTGACAATATGTTCACTGCAACCGAAGGTGCAAGAAATGCCTAGACCTCAGCTAGAGCCTACATAGTTGAAGCTATTTTGCAGGCGCTTGGCTTCTTCTAGGGGATCTTTGTTCCCTAATCTTCCAAAGTAAGCTATGAATCACTTACAGGTGACATCAAAAACCACTGTGTTGTCAACAAAGCGTGACAATTCCTTTCCCTGGGCTAATGTCAATCACAAAGCAGGGGACAAAGTACACAAGAGCGACCTGGAACAAGGGCGTTAGGCTGCAGGAACAACCTCCAGAAGAGATCAAATGATTCCGCAGCTTGCTTTCCTTTAACATATTTTTTTTCACCTTGACCAGAGTATCTTTTCCTCTTAAGTCTACTCCTCCAAAAGAAAGGCATCCACAGCCACTACTCTCTCTAAACAAAAATGGGAGAAGATCTGGTGATTCCACATAGTTCCTTGCCAAACTCTCCCATTGCTCGTGTGCTCTCTCATCTGGAAAGTGCTCGTGTTGCAGTGTGATTGGGGCAATGCCAAGACCCAAGCTTGGATGATAGAAGGATCTAACCAAATGGAGCCAAATACACACGCGTTTGCAGAAGTTACAGGGAGCTTAGGGCAGAGGTTGAGCCTGTGACCTTCTCTGCACTGGCATATTTCACAGGGTAGTAATGCCCTGTTGGCACCCAATGTCCTTTCCCTTCCCCGCTGCTGATGTGACCCCCAACTCACCAGGTATCTGGGATAGATGTCACAGTATGTGTGCTTCAGCCCTATTTTACGAAGACATTTCCATAAAATGGGATCCTACGATCCTTCTCTGAGTTTCTCCTTCTCTCTTGCAGGCTCCGTTGCACTGTAGAAGAATTTATGTCAATGTTACCAGGCATCAACCAAACTGTTCTTGAGGGCACCCCAAACAAAAGATGCAGAGGAGGTTCAGAGCTGCCCCACTGCCAGGTGACTCCAATTCTTATCACTAGTTCTGTTCTCCTTCTAGGGGAGGAGACACATCTGGAGAATTACTAATGTCCTGCCGTTCACTATGGACACCGCTGGGAACTGGCATATGGTCTCGTAAACTGTGATTAGATCTACAAAGTAAAGTCTCATTATGACCTTTCTCAAGGTCTTTAAAAACACATTTCCTTAACTGTTATGATTATATTCAAATTCTTTCATTTTGGTAATAGCAATATCATCCACATTTTTCCCTCTCCCTCCTCCTTTTTCTGGTTGTAATTTTTTTAGGGATGCAGAAAAAAAAAATCACTCCATAATTCTTTTTACTCCCTATGCTCTCCAACTCTGGGCATGAACACACTTCTCCCACTAGAAAAACCATATAAATATAAACAATTTCTCTGCTCTGGATGAGCTGAACATGAAGCACAGGGCTTTTCTGGACCACATTAAAAGGTAACTATCATCAGTCTTTCACTAGCATCGTCTTTAGTATAATTAATATTAGAATAATTATTGCTTATCTTAGAGTCCCCCTTAGAGATGATAGCCAGGGTCAAGGCCTGATGACTGTTCAGATGCTGTACATAGTGTGAAGGCAGCCCTTGCCCTCAGCGGCCTGAAATACGTCTGACCAACACAGACAAAACAGTGCAGGACGTTGAGTGAGGCGCTCTATCAGTGCGAGAACCAGAACCCAACTCAGTCAATCCTCCATCACTGCCATTCCTCTCCTGTGCCTCTGCGCCATTTGAATTCTTCCTTCTGCAGCCTCTGCTGATCACCAACCTGGCTGCACCAAGCACCTCTTCTTAACGTGAGGTGCAAAGCCCAGAATTGCTGTTGTTCATCCCCAGGGAACACGCTTCCCAGCAACTGACTGGGATGGCAGTGAGGTTTTGCCCAAAATCTTGTCCCCACCTTAAGAGCCGTGGGAGAACTTGAGTGGGATGAAGATCTCTGCCCCGAGTATATTTATTCCAGAGTATAATGCTCTGCTCCAGGCAGGAACGCAATAGACTTCAAAAGAGCTAATTCAGGATCACCTCTCAGCCCGTAAGAGCCGAGAGGGAGAGCCGGACCTGCCAACTCTGCAAGGACCAGTTCAGGTACTGCAGCACCTGGGAAAAAGGCATCTGACCACAGCAGGATCACCCGGCGCGTCTGAGTCATTCTGGAGTCCTCTGAGGGACAGCGCGCAAAACCTACGTACCTGCCAGAGGGGCCTCTATTGCCTGTATCAGGTCTGTAAAGAATGACGTGATGTTATTAAATATTTAAAATGTTATGATTGTAACAGAACATCCCAACTCAGATGTATCGCGGGAAGCAAAGAGGTAAAAATATCCAGCCGCGGTTCGCTCCGTGATAGGGACTGCGCGTGCAGGTCACGTACGTCTGTACAGGCGTTTTCTGGTTCAAGTTTATCCACGCATCGTGAACAGAGACACAGACAGACGAACATTTGGTTTTAAGGACTGAATCACTTGGCTTTGATAAGATTTCATCTAGATAAAACCAGACTTGATTGACATCTCGTATTTCTTGGGTTTAATGCGATCATAAATGCACTTTAATTGGTTTAATTACTAGAACATAATATTACAGGTATATAATATAGACCTGCAATATAGATTTAGACAATATATTATACATGCTATACACAATAAAAAGCAACAGGTAATATAACAGTTTTTCATGAGAGTTATTACTAGGCTTATCAGTAGTGACTATTCAGCAACATGAACAGAAATTTCCTTTAAGTAACGTCTTCAGGATTTGGCCCTCCTGGTATAAGCTTTTAAGAACATATGAGGAAAATGAGAAAGCTGTGAAATATGAAATTATTGGGAGGCTAGGGAGGGATTTGACTTCAGTAAGCTCAGGGTCTAAGTTCCTCCAAGATGCTTAGGCTTCAAATTTCCTTGTTCACTTCAGAAATACAATTTTTTTCCTCTAGCATTTTCCAAGGCTGGCTCAGCGCTCGGGGCATTTTCTCAATCTATTTATTGTCTGCATTTTGGAAATAACTATTAAGAGTCACCCAGTGTTTTCCTAATATAATTGTTTAGTTCTCTCTGGTGACACAATTAGCACCTGGGAAAACACCGTAGTGTGCAATTGTGTCTTTAATTATCTTTCCATTGTGAGTAGAGACGCTACGTGCCAAGGCAGTTATTACACCTGACAAGGACAACGTATTTACAATAGGTGTTTATACAGGCTAATTCCTTACAAAAATACTTTGACAGAAAGTGCTCCACCTGCCTTCACGTTCCCTATCGCAACTGCTAATTAATATTATTGTGCTGAAAATGATCCTATCAATTAAAGCCTCTTCTATCATAACCACTGCTCCCTGCCTAGCTATGCCTAATTAACCTGCCGCTGACTCACGCGCCAGGAAGGACGTTCGTCAGCCAAACTTCGTCTTGCTGATCTGATTTCTATTGCTCCGGTTGGTTTTACGCAGAGCCCTCCGTTCAGCTAGGCATCTGCCTCCCCTGAAGCACGCTACCCAGTCAGTTTGCCTCTCCGCTCGGCAACTCTTACCCTCAACTACTGCTGCTGATTCAAGGTTTAAAGCTGTAATTAGGTTTATAGCAAAGTTCTCATTGATTTAACTGGTTAATAGAACTGACCATAAACCCTATATAATTGAAAGCCAAGCGCTATCTGATTCATAGATTCATAGAACAGTTAGGGTTGGAGGGGACCTTGAAAGCCCACCCAGTCCAACCCCCCTGCAAGGAGCAGGGACATCTCCAACCAGATCAGGTTGCTCAGAGCCTCATCCAACCTGGCCTGGAATGTTTCCAGGGATGGGGCATCCACCACCTCTCTGGGCAACCTGTACCACCCTCAGTCACACTGGTTAAAATACGGTTGGGAGTGCACTCCATGATTTTGGACAAAATTATTCTGCAGGAATTTTCTGTATATTTGTCAAGCTAAAATGATGTCTATATAGCTTGCATAAATAAGACTTGATCTTTCAGACTGAAACAGAGTGGAACTCCTTTGCAGATCTGGTCTCTGGGAATCGTGATGGGGACTGGGAAGGGCAGCAGTGAAAGCCTGCCACCAGTTTCAGAAGAGTCAGGTTCAAGGAGCGTGTTTGCTTTGCAGAAGACGCTTTGGGCTTGATTTTGGGCTTGTATCTAGGTATGTAAGGATACAAACAGAAGTCTAATGGGATTGTCAAAAGGACATTACTCACCCTTCGGGAGGCTGCTGCTTCTGCCAAAGAGCTCCTGTATGGCTTAGCTCAAATTGCAAAACCTCCATGTTCTTCTGTTTCCCATCTGAAACAAGAGAGATAATTACAGAGGTGCTAAGAGGATAAACGTAGTAAAGTCTGGGAGGTGCTCTGAAAAAGAGCATGTAAGATAGACGGGGCACGTCTAGTTACTCTTGTCTCAAGGCATGCAGCGAGACAGACAGGGATTCCGGCTAACTGAAAAATCAGCCGTGATGTCTCAGTGGCCAAGGGAGCTTGGTGAGGGCTCTGAGGATACGGGGTTGGCCTCTCCAGCTTTGCTTCAGGTCAGCTGCTGAGAGATATCGGACTCAAATTTTCTTGGGCCTTTTCAGTGATCAAGAAATCATCAGGATATCCCTGGAGGACCACATTTAAAATCACGAGTGAATCACATGGAGGGCTCTCCTCAGAGATGGAGCTGAGGATGCCACGTGTTGCTCAGTTGCACTACAGCGATTATGTCAAATGTGGCAGCCCAGTGGGGTTCCCCATCCTGCCAACCCAGCAAGTTGGGGCTGTACAGAAGGAAACAGGACCTTAAGAGAAAGGATGTCAAGTGATGAGCCACTGCTTTGGGACCTGCTCTACCGTGCGTATTACAGATTAAATTCTAGGCAAATGCAACAATCGTTAATGATAATAATAATACAGGGCAGGAGAAGAAATAATACTGCAACTTCCTTTCAACATTGAGGTCTGTGTGTGCTGGGAGAGCAAGGATTCCACAGGGCACTCAATTCTGCTGTCTTTGAAGCAGCAGGTAAATAGAAATGGTTGGTAAAACTTCAGAAGAACCCTACACGCATGTGGTTATATAGGCTAAATACAAGGAATACACATATATTTATTTGAAATATGCTGTTCTACGAAAAGGAAGTCACTTAGCAAAAGCAGATCCCTTTTTGACTGCACTTTGCTTTGGAAGGGAAACATCCAGAGGAAAAACAAAAATGCCAAGAGTGCTGCAATTGTGCCATTTCAAAACTTAGAGCATGAAGCATTTGGCTTTTTCACCTTCAAGTTTTCATGTAGATCGTTATGCAAGACTGTGAGAAGCAGGAATGGAGACAACAGACTCAAGCTCACTTTTTGGGAGAGAAAGTGGAAGAGAATTTTTTTCTTCTGGAGTGATTCTTAAACTCTTAAGTCAAATTTCAAAATTCCTTCTTGTCGGGGCATTCCATGTGGAATATTGCTTATCTGTCCCTCTATATTACCACCGCAGGAGAGACACATCCCACCTCCTGGTCTACTAGTCCTCACAGAGCTCATGGCCCACAGTTGTGGAAACTGAGGCAAGGAGCAAGTAGGTGATTTTTATAACTTAACAGAGAGCATCGCTGACAGCACTATGTGACAAGCTGTATATTTTGAGTCTGTGTTCCGCAGCTCTGTCAAAAAAAAAAAAATCCCCTTTTCTACTCTGTTTTGAGTCAGCCTGGGTAACGACAAGGAGTCTTTTGTTGTTGCCGTTTGAGGAGTTGGCTGTTGGTTCGAGCTCTCGCGCTCTCATTAAGGAGGCAGCGCGGGGGGAGCAAAGCACCGATCCCAGCGGGAACACGTGTCCTAGGTTGGCCCATCTGCAAAATAATTCTTCGAAGTGTCATCTAGGCCAAAAGCTGAGCCTGGGATCTGCTACATGGCTAAGTTCCCTCCCTGCGGCGGCCAGAGCAAGCGTGGTGACAGTTACGGGGAAGGAAATTGAAATGTTTTGGGGAGTTATGGCATGGAGAGTGACATCTGTGGCAATGGGCTCATTAAGTGAAAGATTTGGTGTAATATATATTATAACAAGGTCGTATTCTCAGAAAACTAGGACTTGCCAGAAAAATGAAAGAAATCAGCCAGGTTTATGATTTGGTTTGATTGCTTCCAAACTCATCTTGAATCTAAGCTTTTTTCAAGGTCATCACAACAGGGCCTAATCTTCATCTGCTGCAAGCTGGAGGGAATCCATTTAATTCAAGAGACCCTCGCCAGTTTACATCAGGTTGTGGTTATTTTTAAGGGTAGGCCATTTAGAAATATGTAAGTACTTATTTCCAGCTATGCTTTTTGAATAATGCAAATAAATCTGAAATCTACCAGGATACACAGCTTCCAATATGTTGGGTTTTGTTTTGTTTTGTTTTTTCCCCAAGCCATGGGACAAGTATGCCTGATGTTGAATCACTTCCACTGTAATGCAGGAAACCCTGGCATTGAGGTCTCCATGGAGTATTCCCCAGTCCACCTTTTCCCAAGAAACAACATTCAGAAGGGCGCTAGGCTTAACAGCAGTGGCAGCCAGATGTGCCACCGGGAGGGAAACTGGAGGAGAGTGGAGGAGACATTGCTCACCTGCAGCCTCCAGAACCTCCCACATCCCAGCCTTGTTGCTCCTCCTTCAGCATCCCTGCCCTTTCACTGGCTTCTCCCAGGCTGACCCCACTGATTGAAGAGGTGCAGCTCCCTTAAAATAAACGAGGCCTGTTCAGATTATACCAGATGAGGATTTGGCCATGGGATTCAGAAAAGCCCAGGTCTGACAGCCTCACAAAAGAACTTGGATGAAAGATGTATCTGGAAGAAACAAAGCCTTGAACAAACCCCAAGCCCCATCCCAACTTTCAAAACTGGCCAGCCTCAGCTTCCAGAACCCCCAAAAGCTCCTCTCCAGATTGAATTTTGCAGCTTCAGGGAGGAAAGCAAACCATGGTGTGCCTCACTGCCAGGATGGGCTGGCTCTGAATAGCCCCTCATGCAAGAGGGAGTACTGACTTTGCGAATCACTTTTGGTTCTTCATCTCCAGTGAGAATTCCTCTTCCCACACCCTCATTTCTAGCCATGGTGGATTGCTTTCTCCTCAGTCCCACAGACCTGTATCCATGGGAACACCCCCCATTCACGGGAACAGTCACAAAGTAATGGATGAATGCATTTCCCCAGGAATGAGAGACCATTCGTAAGTTTAAGAAGAAAAGGTGATTACCCAGATTGAACAGAGTTCTGTAGGTCAGAAGAAGTTGGTTTGTAGGGAAATACGGTTAAGTCCCAGGGATGACCCAGGCACGAGCAGCTCTTTCGCTGCCTTTTGGACTGTAGCCTCTAACGACCTCAGTACAATGGTCTCCACACAAGATTGAGACCTCTGGGTATTATCTGAGTATGAACAGAACGAGCAGTATCGCCTAACGAAGTCCTGCGTAGGAGAATTACCTATTTTGCTCTATGCTTTGTTGTTTTTCTTAACATCCTTTGCACTTGAATAATTGTCTCCCTTAGCCAAAATGTTGCACATAATATACGGCAGAGGCAAAAGAGTATTTAAAAGCTATAATTACTGCTGTTTAACAATTAGTAGTTCTATTTGAAGGTGTTTTGAATAAGATTTATGGTATGTTTTCTAATTTTTAGTTTATAATTATGAGAGACAAGCTTAGCTTCGTGTATTTCTCCTCTAAAAAATTTAAAATTATAGTACACTTTGGGTCTGTAGAGAAGGATACAAAACCAGGAAAAAACATGTAGGAAGAAAAGGATAAATTTTTTGTGTGTGTAAGCAAGGTTTAAATGGAATAATTAAATTTACCATAATCAATAAAATGTGTGAGTCAAATTTATTGAAGTGGCTATTTCCCATTGCATAATTTCCCTGGGGAACTTTCATTTTTAATTCAAAAATATAAAAAAAAATAATAATAAAAAACCCAAAGCCCTGAGCACTTACTGTAAATATGCCAGCATATGTGTGAGGTTAAGAAAAGCACGAGCCTACACCCAGGAATCAAAGAGGGGCTTACCACTGCTTTGACACTAATTGTAAAAGCTGAACATTTTCTAGAACCATAATCAAATCTTAACTGCCATGGGGGACTCATTCAGCAGCTCCCAGTAATTCTAATAAGATACAGAGCCTTTCACCTTTAGGTCACCGGTTCAAACCCACTTTGGGTTGGTTAGTAATCAGAAGGTAAATCCTGATTCCAGTGGAGTGCCAGAGCATCTAGAGTAGATGCCGGTGCAGCTGTCGGGCAGAAGCGCAGAAGGGTTTTCCCTTCCATCCCAGGCCATCCATGCTTCCCCTGGGACTGACGTGGCCACCTCCTCTGGGGACTCACCTCATCTCCCTTGGCCTCAGATCCTTCCCTCTGGAAAGGGGATGGGAAACCTTTCTTCTTGCTGTCCTTCCTCCACGTCAGCTGGAAGTTCCTCAGATGCCCCACAGCACCTACCACCAGAGACCCTGATCTGGCTGTGGGGTTTTTCAACACTTTTGTAACACCCTTCCCAAGAAAACATAAACAGCTACATTGTCTCTGTCCCACTTCCATGTATACAATTCCTCTTAATTAATTGGTTCATTTACTCGAGCACTGCATGGAAAACAGACTGATAAACATGCAATTGAAAACAACAGGCCCCCCCCCCGCTGCCCTAGGCCGCATAACAATCAGTTCTGCCAGTTTGAAAACTGGAGCCGAGTCCTCACCTCAGCACCTCGCCTGGCTTCAGGTAGAACTTCTGACACTGCTCTGAGCTGCTTGTACGTGAAATCACAACTCCAGCTGAGGCCCCCGGCACTGCCAGCAGCCCCAGAGCATCTTAAGTTTTGCAGTAAGCACCCCACACATTCCCTGCTACACCAATGCATGGATGGGTTCTGGTTCTACAGCGTCTTCCTTGAGGAAGCCACGAACATTGGTGTTTCAAGTTGTCTGAACGTCAAAAGATGTCTACGTGATCCAACCAGCCTAAAGACAGGTTGCCACCAAGACCAACAGTCTCCTCTCTCTCTCAGACACGTGGCCCCCTTCTTGTGTCTGTGGGGAGGACTTGGAGGCTGCTTTATGGTATACAAGCCCTTCTTTCTGTCTGGGATGATACGTACGCTTCTCTCTGTGTGTGTGAGCGAATATAACAGTCTGAAGGCCTTAATTGTTTCTCATATTAATACAGCTGAGAAGTTGAGGAGCTCTAAGGAACAATTCATTCATTGTCCTCTACACATCTGGGTTAATGTTTCCTCCCTGGATTAGTCTGTACCAGCGTGTTCCCTCTCTGCTCACCACAAGCTAGCAGTGCCAATTTCCCTCCGTGGCAGCTCCAGTGACAGCTGTTTACTTGGAAGCTCATGGATTTGATATATGGGTGCTAGCCACAAATTAACGGAATACTTTCCAGATGCAACGTCTTTAAATATTCAAACAATAAGCCAAAAGCACTAAGCTGTTCTGGCCATTTTTTCTCTTAACTCTGAATGTCTCTCAGACATGATGTAAACATAATTTCTTGGGGCAATGACCAGAACACTTAAGATGTTTCAAAGGCAAGCAGCAGCATGAGGTGCTGGATGGTAGATGATTGATGGTGCCATTTGTCATCTGAAGCCAAGAACTGAAATGGTCAAGAAAAGAGAGCAGAATAAAGAAGTATTGAGGCTAACCATTAGCAGGTTGCCTTCCCAGGTCAGGGGCTGCATGTGCTGGCCCAGACCCCCAAGCTCAGGAGAGCTGTGCTCGGCATGGGCCCCAAAGAGCAGCTCCCAAAAACATCTCCACAGGTTCACCTGGAGCATTTCAAAGCAACAACACAAGTCTGCTGAGGATGATTACAGTGGGCAAGGATCACTAAAACACCTCAAACCGCTCCTTGCTAGGTGTCATCTATAAATCCTTCTTGAGCAGAGGAGTTCTTACCTAGCTCAGAAATGGAGACCATCATCTGCTCCAGGTGTGCCTTTCTCCCAAGCCAGACCTTCAGTGGTGGCATTGCTCCTGTGATCTCAGTTTGCATTACATTCACCCTAATGATGAGAATGGTGACAAAAATAGCATTTGAGGGTGAAAATCAGCATATAAAAGTGGATAAAATTGCTTTGGGGATAGTGTAAATTTGACTGTTACAACTTCTGCTCAAAGTTGACACCAGATCAAATTAAAAACTACGGTGAAGTGGAATGGCTACACTGAAGCTGTGTGGTAATGATTTACACCACCTCAGAGCCTGGGCCAAGAAGTGTAACTTATTTCTTGGCCAACTTACATCACTTTTTCTTCCCTCATTGCATTTTCTTTGGCATTTTCTTCTTTGCATTTTCTCATTTTCTTCCACAGAACTTTAACGTGACCTGGACAGTTGAACTACCAGGATATGGATTTTCTATCCAGTAGTTAAAGGGAGGAATGTTCTTACACACTTTCATCTACTTCGAAATGCCAACAAACATGAGCTGTGTGGCCTTACATTGGAGGAGGACAAGAGACAGCTCCAAGCAACCCTGTTTGAATTTGAAACCAGTTCAAGCCTGAAATGCTGCCTGTTTGAAGGTTTCTCCTTTATTCCCTTCAATGTTGTTATTAATTAGAGAATTAATAGTTATTAAAGTTATGATCAGCTTCACTGAATGGAAAAATTCAAGTTCATTATCTAATGGCAGGAAAGTAAACACCATTTTACTAGGGTTTTAAAGCAACAACAGTAATAACAAACCACCCCAAACTCTAGTCCACAGGCAGAACGGACATCTGCTAGAAAAATATGATGATTCCCCCACCCACCACCCTCAAATTTAGGGATTTGTGGAATATGGGCCTTGCCTAAAGTTGCTTGGCAGAAATCCCCATGTTAAGTTCTTATTTAATGAAATCATGTGGTAGTAAATCAAACACAGAAACAGGAATAAGTAAATCCACCACATCCTTTGAAAAAATTACGGTTTGACTCTGTCAACTCAAGTTGCCTGGGCAATGAATTATCTGTATTTGTCAACTAAAAAGCGATCACCCAACAGTCACCCACCTTGTTGTATAATTTCCTAATCTTCAGTCCCAAAGCTGAGCTGAGAGCCAGCATGAAACGGGCAGGCCACTCACATAAAGAGCTCCTAAAACTAGCACTAAGCTGCCACATCTTTGCAAAGCCTGTGCAAATAGCCCAAAATGCAAGATTTAGGCTCTCTGACAAAGTGTTCACCCGTGAACGTTACAAGAAAGGTGGCAAATGAGTATCATAAAGTGAGGGGAAAATGGGCAGAAGATTGTGAAGAACATCCACATCATGATCCAAAAAAGCCTAGAAGCGTCTTGATCTAGTACCTACTGAAGTCAACCTTTACAGATCTACTCCGCGCAGTTTTCTCTGTGCCCTTGGTGCACCCACATGGCCCAGAGCCCTGGAGAGGTGCTGGGTAGACTTTGTCTTCTGATAAACTCAGAACTCTGTCACAACCACCAGAACAAAAGGGCTCTCTCACAGGGAGAGCTCATGAACCTTTTTCTTTTGAAACTTCCTACAGAAGCTACGTCTGTTTAACCAACAATATCTACAGACAATAACTGATCTTTTTAAAATTCCATTCCAATTTTCTGCCCTGTCTTCTCTCTTTTTCTCTATAAAAGATTTATTTGATTTTTGGTCCCCAAAAACTCTAAGGAAAAAGTAACTTTAGTGATATTTTCAATTTTTTTTTTTTTTTTTTAAGAAACTTGGTATTTCCTCTATAAAATCCCAACAAAAAATAAACATTTTTTTGTCAATATTTGCCTTAGAAGTAATAAAACATGGATTTATTTCACTGATATGCCCAAGAAAGCAATCAAAAAAGAGAGATCATTAATAGCTTTACAAACAAGATTTGTGAAGAGAGTGATCTTGTGTTTAATGAAGCAGCTGAAAAATGCAATGTATCCAAATCCCATAATTGAGCCCATTTTCATCACAATCCACCAACTGAGATTGCTGTCCTGCCCATAGTTGCTGCTCAAAATTAATTTGCCCACTCAATTACATGTGGAACCCCTTAGCTCTTCAGTTTTTAAAGCAACTTTAATGACAAAACATACAAAATTTGGCATCCTACCTCATCCCCTGACATTCTGAACTTTCAATTTAAGGTTTTTATTTTAAAAACTGAGTATTTAGAAGTACTAAGATCATGGGTTTATGCTTGTTGGCCTGTCTTGGATCCCTTCTTGTTTCAGCATTGTGATTCATCGCTGTGATATCAATGTGAAACAAACTTCTCAGAAATCTTGGGATTTCACAGAATCCCCACCTGAATTCCGTATAAGATCGGACTTTGTAATTAGCCATTTCTGAGGGAGTTAAAAAATATAAACAGCTCAAATGTGGCATTTTTACAACCTTAATAAAACCAAATGCAACATTTACTAGGTGCCTATTTTAACGAAAAGGAAAAGCTTGCTATAGCAAAACAGCAATCACTGTAATTTTAAGCAAAACCAACGGTAATTGCAGAGCAGCAAGGTGCATGTTATTGGCGTAAGAAAAATTCTCTCTTTGCACTTGAATAGGACAACTGGATAAAAACAAGAGACCACCACATGGAAATAGGCTGCGGTGCTCGGCAGGAACCAAAAGCAAATTTACCACTAGAGAGCAAAGCACGTGAAAAAAATTGTCCCCACCTACCATGATCTTTTACTCAAACTGCTGCAGGCTTGGGTAGAACAGATGCAGAGACGCATCCACGGTGCGTTTCCTTGAGCTAAAAACATCGCTTTCGGGATCCTTCCCAGCTACCCCGAGCATCGCTGCTGGAGGGAGGCAGCGGTGGCTGCTGTGCCCTACCCAGAGGGAGGAGAGCAGGGTGCTTCTAGTGATGCGTTTCCTTTCCTTATGGCCCAATTTCCAGAGAGAGAGAGAGCGGTATGAACTACAGCTGGGCGATGATGTTAGAACAATTTTTTTATTCAGGCTCAAATTTTTCCTCTGTTCATTTCATAGTGCTTTTTTTTTTTTTTTTCAAAACAAAAGTGACATGAATTTTGAAATTAGCAAATATTTTCTTTCTTACACTAAGGAATGTGCTTGTTTATTTAAATTTCTACTGCTATTTGTTTCCAAATGTCTTTTATTTCACTAAAAAGGGGGAAATTCCAGAGTAACGCATTTGAGGCTGAACAAGTGATACTTTTGAATTGTAATTTTTTTCCCCTTTCTTTCATTGACTGAAAAAGAATTCAAAGAAATAATTTGCTCCAACACCGACCCCTTACAGAAGATGCCTTGCTGTTACGAGTTGCTGTTGGTGTGCCTGGTCAGACAGGATACTCTGGGATTAGGACCCAGGCTTCACAGGCTCCATTTATCCCTTTTCAGAGCAAAGAAGAGATAAACTTGGAACAAGCCTTCCAAGATGTCTGAACTTCTCCTCCTCCTCCTCTCCCAGCAGGAATTGGTGCAGCCATCAGAGAGGCTGCAAGCGAGCGCTGTGTAACTTTACCCACGTCGAGCTTCGGAGCGCTGCACACAAAGAGCATTACGTTTTATGGCTCCTGCAGAATACTAGGGGATACTAATTTTACAGGTGCATTCTAGCAAACTGCAGTCCCTAATATCAGAATGTCATTAAAAATAATGCACTCCTTATGCCCAGGCAGTTAATTTAATATTAAATCAATAAAACATTTACTAGGGCTGGTCAGGGGCCTGGTTGCTGACAGCAGACTCAGCTCATGGCAACAAATGTCTCCTCACCCCTTGCAGACAGCTGCTGGTTTATTGTAGAAGACGTCTTTGCTCCTGACAAATAGCCTCCCTAAGCCCTAATGAGTGCAGAAATTCAAAACATTTGTGGAACATTTATTAGCAAGAAAATACACCAGCCTTTTGGGAGATTTGGATCAACAGCAACGATCATCCGTGGGCCAAGTTCAGTCCAGTTTGTGCAGGGAACTAAAAATGACTTGGCCACAGGGAAAGAGATTGCAGCTCTTTCCAGTTGGTTTCATCTCTGGTATATGGAGACTGGGGTGGGAGCTCTTCCCTATGCCGAGTTTTCACTGGTGGAGTCATTTCAGACTTCATCAGGTTCCCGACAAAATCCTGAGATGGCGGAGGTCACTGGGATGGGATCCATCACATCCCATCTGCCGCTGAGCCCTAGCAAATCACCTGGCACAGCCACCTTCCCCCTCCACGGTCACTTCCAAACTAACTCAAGCACAAAATACATGATTTTGCCAGAATGCCTGATGGGTGATGTGCTATAATGACATTAAAGGGTAAGATGAGGGAACTGTTTTGTTGTTTTGGAGTGGGGTTTTTTTTGGTTTTGTTTTTTTTTTTTTTTTTTCATAAAA
>WHYT01014978.1:96295-113793 GCA_009806455.1 Tetrax tetrax
AACAAATGCAAATTTTTTTTTTTTTTTTTTTTTTTTTGAGTCATAGCCCAGATACAGTAGTTTCACATGCCTTTGGCAGAAAAATGTTATTGCTTTCTGAAGCAGTTGTTTTCTCAGTGACATGACTTCCTGCAGGGGCGTTTTAATTATTGTTGGTGTATCACCTAACTCAGTTATGTACTGCTTTGAAGTCGTTCTTTGTATCTGAGAATAAGAGGATGGAAAACAAACATGACTGTGTTTATTCTCTTCCCCTTGCCCTGCATTGGCTTGGTGCAGCCTTTGCTTGGGATTACGCAAACGGTGGGCAGATGGAAAAAGAGGTCCAAAAGAGGCTGGACAAAGCGCATGCACCCTGACACCTTTCCGCTGGCAGGTGTTTTCTTTTCAGCTGTCCTTATTAACAGCCAAACCGAGATCGCGTACATGAACCCCCAAAGGGAAGGTCAGGCCCTGAAGACAGAAAATTGCCCAAAACTAAGGGGTGCACCCATGTGTTAAATGACTATTCCCAGCTGAAATAAATAAATCACAGTTCCTGAAAGGAATACAGTGTTGTATTGGGTTATGGGAGCCACTTCACTGTGGCAGAGAGGTAATATTTGCAAGCGTTTGCACGGAACTGCATGAAGCGATATCCCAGCCACCTGCAAAATAGAGGCAAGGAAAGCTTCCTCCTCATGCTGCCAAGGTAGGGTGGAAGGGCTTGACGCTAGGCAGATGGCAGCGGAGGACGCACAACCTGGAGCGGGCTGCAGAAATGCGTCCCACAGCACCACTCTCCTGCTGCTTGGATATTGGTATTGAGGGCTGGGCGATGACACCCCACTCCATCTTCACTTCCAACATGATTCACCTCCTCCCTATCCATGTAACAGATAATTTTTTAAATTAATCACTAGAAAGCTATTTTCTTTTTACAAAAAAAAAAAAAAAAAAAAAAAAAGGCCATTTTCTGAAATGAAAATTACATAAATCCAATTAGAAGCGGAGCTAAAAAGGTTTAGATTTTTATGGACTCATCTAGAAGTCTGGATTATTTGCTGCAGCCCCAGAGACGTACCATGGGACGCAGCTGGTGGACATGTACCCAGCTCTGAGAATTCCTGCGTGCTGCCATGAAAACAAGAGGTTTGTTGCAACGCGCGTAGACCCATTATTATTAATTTCCTCCAGCTTCTGAGCAATTTTTGAATTGTTCCTCAATTTTTTAAAAAGTGATTTATGGGTTATAGGGAGAGAAAGAAACAGGGGTTTTGTAAATAGTCCCTCCCTTTCATTCCATTTCAGCACATTAATTGCTCATTGTCTGTAATTGGAAACATAAAGTGCATTCCTACTTGGATTGCATGCAGACAGCTGCCCTGATGTGACTCGTAATGTACAATAAACCTCCAGTGTGGTACTGTGGACTTGCTTGTTTTAATAAAGTTAACATTAATGGACTTTGAAATCCATGGAAATATGTCTAATGGGCACTTTTGGGTGAAGAGATTATTTAAGTTTCTGCTTTGAGAACATTTTTCCTCCTTGTGAAGTGTGCATATTAAGGCAATAACCTAAGGTCACATAACCATCCCCAAGATCTCACCCTTCTATTTTGAAGTCAAAGTTTTACGTAGTATTTTGCCTTTTCTACATCAAGGCAGGCCTCAGAATTCCCTTAGAAAAGAAAGGAAGAAAGAAAAGTAAAGAAAAAAATAGATGTTTCTTAGAGAGTTTTCCACTTCCCCAGGCTTATCTCTGTTGCTAAGCCTGTGTAAATGCAAAAAGGCCTAATGCCACCACACGGTTTTATTGGCTTGACAGCCAATTTCCCAGGCTATAACTTGCCTTTAGGAAATGTGGCTAAGAAAGCCAGGAACAGTCCATTAACTTTCCTGTGAGCAAGAAGAAAAGCGATGGTTCCCACAGACAGAAGGGGAGAGGAACAATTCCTCACCTGGGTTCTGTTTTAAGGAGACTCTTATTTGACTAAAAATTTTACTTTTATTTTTACCGTGGAAACTGTTAGTCCACAGCTACCAAAAATTTTCCAGTAGTTCCCAAGGAAGCCAAATAAAAACAAGTTATTTTGAATTAACCTTTCAGGAGAGAAGTAGGCAGCTTCACAACGAGGATTAGTGATGAGAAACTGAATCCCTGGAAGGATCCTGGGCACGCTTCGGAAGTCTCTTCGCTCAGAGGCATCCAACGGCCTGCAAATCATCTTTATTTGCTACACAAGTTAAGCTTGGGATTTTTGCCTGAAGCAGCATAGGAAAAGCACAACTGATTTCTTTTGCTAGCAGATTTGTGGGACTGCAAACCTCCAGCAGCAAGTGGGAATAAGAAGTCAGAGCGGGAAGCTGCGTCCCCACCAAGACACCTATTGGCAAAATGAACGTCTGCCTGTAGCACGGTTCCCTTGGTCAGCGAGGCAGGGCTATCCGCCCTACGTCGGGAGAGGAGCTGGAATTTCACTGCTGCCAACCGATCTAGAAAAAGAAAGACCTGCTCAGATGGGTGCTGGCACCCGAACGCAGCAGGCGATAGAGAAAATCAGAAATCTTACTCTGGACCACGCACGGTGGGCCTACCAAGTGCACAACATCAATAAGTCGAGGGAACAAGAAACAGTTAAAATTTCCAAGCAGAATTGTGTTTAATTTTAAAGCTCTCAGCAGCCCTTTAAATGAAGAAATCAAGTCCTTCATCTCCACCTGCATATAGACCTGAGCCTGAAAGTAAGTGTTTTGGGGAACCTATTACTAAAATATAGACCACATAGTGAAGGCTGAAACAGATGAGAAGGTATTTTTGTTTCCAAAGCTAAATTAATTAGATTTATTTCTGTCGCTTGCAGGAACATCGCTTGCTAGGTACCAGACAGAAAAACAGCAGCAGGCAACCCGGCTCCTGAACCACTTAATCACCACAAGGAACAGAGAAATACAGGCATGAAACGTCCACTTAGGGCCCTCCATTATTTTTTTTCTTAAAAAAAAAAAAGTATACCCTGTACCCTGTCCTGGTTGTTATTTCAGACTTAGACAGACACTTTTCTGGTTTGCTGAATAGTAAACAAAAACTGGCATGCTGCGAGAGAAACGATTGCCTCAATAGAAAAGTGCCCATTTATGTCATCCCACAATTATTTCAAGCACTATAGTTGAGGTTAGTCCCTCCAAGGCATGTACAAATTGCAAATACACACAAATAATAATGCTCCTACTTTTGGAAAATGTGAAACCCTTTGTTTTGGAAAGGTTGTTCCTATTATTTGTGGCTTGCAACTGTCATCATTATTCAAGCCTTGTCTTCTTTTATGATTGTTCTGCAGCTACTGGGTGCTTGAGAACTTCCCCAAAATTAATATACTTCAAAGAACCAGACATTTTGTATATAGCTTAATTACAGCCTATATAATTAAGTTTTAAAATGATAAAGACTCTTCTGTGCCATAAGTGTACGCAGGCTTCGGCTCCCAGGCAAGCTACTACATATCATCCGACAGAGAGAAGGGCCAAGAAATTCCATTTCATTAATTGTTTCCTCCAAATCTAAAATGTAATTATGTATTTTCCAGGGACCTTTGACATTTTCACACTGTGGCTTGGAATCTGATCATACCCTGAAGTAAACTGCCCAGCTGGTCACAGACTTAGAGAAAGAAGATCGCTAGTGAGGTAGACTTGGCCTTTTTCAGGCTACAGAGAAGAGAGGAGAGAGCTGCATGGGTCTGGGTCAGGGTTTGTCAACAGAGCCGTCAAACGAATGAGGAGGAGATGAGGAGCTGAACCCTTACCTCAAGTAATCGCTCTTTGAGCAATCAGAAAAGGCAATGGAAGAGAAGAGTCTCTCTTCACAGCAGTCATGGCTGGTTCACATAGGAACTAAAGGGATTTTTGAACCTTCCTCATGTTTAGTCTTCCTGGGTTTTGTGCTCCTTATGTTTCTGGACTCTTTTTGGGCACAAAACCCAGCCCAGATGAACAGATAGAGCTGATCCATACAGGCATAACGCTCCAGCACTCGATTGCTCCGAGAAACACCCCGCAAGGTGGCACCAGGGGCCCCGATGCTGTGATCCTCATTCAGGGTGGGCATGTCCTTGGTCTATCAGAAGTTGCAGCGATTTTGTTAATGAATAACTCTTTTCTAATGAGTAAACCGTGAATGATCTCACTGCTGGAGAACTCACTGACTCACATCAGTGGGCCCAGCCCACCCTTCGCGTTGTTCAGAGGAGTGTGATGGGTATACATGTACACACGTGCACACGCAAGGTACACGTGTGCTACCAAGCAGCTACGGGATTTGCCTTCTTGCAAAGACAGCAAGTTAGATCACAGTACAATCAACCTCTGCAAATGCTGAATTCACATTAAAATACAATTTTTAACGTAACACCATTTTTTTTTTTTTTAAAATCTCAAAATGCTTTTTATGTATTGCTTTAGATGCCTCAACTCCTAGACAAAACCTATTTCTTCAAAATGTGGCTCTGTTTCCCCTTAGTTTCATGAACAGGAGAACAGCACCTTATTAGAAACAAAATCAGTGAGTCCCCATGAATCACTACTTGGAGTTTGGAAAGGAAAAAAGAAATCTGGCAAGCCTTTAGTCGGTAATATGTGCTTCTAAAACCTACTCTTTGAAAGGGCCAAGTTATTATATTGTGAAAAGTAGTTACTCAGCACGTGCTGTAACTTTTCATAGGGATTTTTAGGCCAAATTTAAAGAGTGCTAATGATTTTGAATGCCAGGCTTGAGACCCTACAGGAGGATGAGGTTTTAATAAGACCTGAACAACTGCCTTCCCTCCCCCAGGTCATGCCTCCTTTAAAGATCTGGATTTTTGGTGCCTTAAAATTGAAGTATCCCACACCTCCTGTCACAGAAAGTCTTGGCCTTCACGTCCTTTTCAATACATCGAGAGTAAACACCCACTTCAAGGCAGTGGGAAAGCTCCTGGCGTTCACCAAAATACATTGGCATACTGGGAATGTCGTTCATTATTAGGAAGAAGGAGGAACCACCACTGCAAGCACCTTATTGAGCAACATGAGCACACAGAGTGACAGGGCACACCAGTTCATTTCAGACAGCCTAGTTCTGGTCCTGGAAGCAATCTCACCATGGAAACTTGGGAGTTAATTTATTCTGCTTCTCAATTACCCCACCTAACTCAGCTACCGCTACGGGAAAGCCTGCTGAAAGATTCTCCGACAGTGGCTTATACTGAACGCTTCAGAAGATGGCATAACCTGAGGGTGACGTGTGGTAACAGCCAGCACCTACTCACTTTTTCCTCTTATTAATTTATTATTTTAATAAATAATTAAAAATACCTGCGAAGGCAGACTAGAGATTACATATAATTAGCATTAGAACACAATTCTCAGAGTTTGCCAAATATCACAGACAGGTGCTGTTGCGAGAAGAGCAAGAAGTCGAACCTGAATCCTCCACTTCCAGCCCTCTGGCTCACAGCGAGCCTGCAAAGCTGGAGCCCTGCAGTGAAGTGGGCAGGCAAAAAAAAAAAAAAAAAAAAAAAGAAAATTTCCAGATTTTATGAACCCCCAGGAACCCCAGCACACATCCAGCCAGTCATTTGCTCCGAGCCCCTGAATTACCTCCAGGTCCCTCATCGGCCATCTGGTTGCCCAGCGATGCAGCTCCACTGCAATTCGAACCCTTCTTTAACATTTCCCAAAGAAAGAGGAGACAAAAACAAAAGGATCATTTACTTCCTCTAATTGAGAAACAAGATAGGAAGACAGATAAGCCAAGGAAAATTGGCACAGCTCCACAGACTTCAACTGATCCTAGAGAGCAGGGTGATGAGCATGGTACAAAGAATACGAGCGTGCTATTATTACTGCCTTGTGATAATAATACCAGGCTGTTATCTTACACACACCATCTTGGGATATAAAAACACTTTACAAGGAAGATCGGTACCATGGAAATGAAGTTGCATTGATTTACCCAGGAGGAGTTACCCCAACACTTCTTTCCTTGTCATTCACAATGTGTTTGTTTTTTTTTTTTTCCTTGCTACAACAAAAATAATACAGTGCTAGTTGTTGCCAAATATCCACTTTTGAAACTTAGGCCCAGTCATTTTTAGCTAAGCAAACTTGGCACAAAATGAGCGTTGCCTATGGATGGAGTTTATAACGTGGGAAGTTTGCCAGGATCCTGTTGCAGCCTACTTTGAGGTCTGGTGCTTCACCTTCTCACCCTACAACAAAGATTAAAAGGCCTTCTAACAAAAAAAAAAACCAAAAAAAAACCCAAACCAAAAAACACCTGATACTATTTTTCTCTTCCCTCCCTAGGATTCTAGGAATTACAGTCCACAGGAGATGAATTTCAAGTAATGCCACGAGCAAAACCATGGCTTCGCTGAAGCCAGCGGTACTTCTCCAGTCTACGATGTTTATGCGCAACATGCGTGTACACACACATGTACGGACAGCCATCTTTTACAGGAGTCTGCCAGAAGAGCTCTCCTCTCACCTGTTTAAGGGCAGAAATTAAAATATGTTGTTAAAAAAAAAAAAAAGGACAAATAACTGCTGTGAAATAATCCAAAGCCACAGGGACTATTCGTTTAAAAAGATACAAGATAAAAGGCCAGGTTGGATGAGGCTCTGAGCAACCTGATCTGGTTGGAGATGTCCCTGCTCCTGGCAGGGGGGTTGGACTGGATGGCCTTGAAAGGTCCCCTCCAACCCAAACCCTTCTATGATTTAGCAGCCCCAGGGTGAGCAGTGCCTGCTGCATGGTGACTCAAAGGAAGTCAAAGCTCGTACATCACCTGATGAGGGCAGAAAGGACCCTCAAAAAATCCTCCGAGGAACTGACCCAACCAACAACTGTTCAAAGGAGTCAGGGAGGTTGTGGCAACCATTCTGGGCATTACAGGCTCTGCTTTGGATCTCCTTGCTGATGAGGGAGACAAAAGTGGAAGCCACAGCGCTGCCTTCCCTGGTCCCTTCTTGCCTACAGCATCAGCAAGAGGTCTTCAATGTACTCACTGCTTTCCTCTCCGCACAGGGGGAACTACAAAGGACCAAAAAAGCTACAACATTTCCTCAGAGAGGAGAGTTACCACTCTGTTAAAGCCTGTGCGCAGCTCCCACCTCAGCAACCTTGGGAAAGTATTTAGCACTTTCTGGGTGTGACACAGGACAGAGAAAAACAGCGGGACAGGGATGTTCCCCTGGACCAGCTCTCCTCCTTCACCTCTCTGAAAGGATAGCTGAGATGAGAGGGGAGGGTGTGGGTGGGAGGGAACCACGGAAAGATTGATGTAAATTCATTTTTAAAAGACAAACAGATGAAAATAATTTTCAGAGCCCCACAGCTGTTCTATGGTTTTTTTTGGAGCAAGCCTGAGCTAAACGCGGTGCAGATAATAGCCTCAACTTCAGGCAGATAAATGCTGTATAATCAAGTCAGCAGCGCAGCTCCAGTATCAACCCTTCCTGGCAGCTAGCATGCTCCATGACAGACGAGCATCTCTCCCCTCTCAGCATCCTTTTCCTCCGACACAGGTCATCTGGGGCAAGACACCATCTTCAGCGCGTCGTCATCTGCCCATCGCTCTTCCACCTCACATCCAAGCCCCAGGTTGAGTGGAAGAGGATGAGCAGCACTGCTCTGGGCTTTCCCTGGCTCCCTGCCCACACCTTTCAGCACAAAACACGCAGGAGATGAAAAAGCAAAAGAGGGAATGGACGTAAGTCCCAAGGCCACTCTTTCTGAGGTGACCTTGCCAAACCTCGGACCACAGAAATCACAGACGGACTTTACAGTTGCGCTTCTCCTCAGTTATTTTCCTGTAAACCAGCCCTACCAACAGCCAGCCAGTGCTTTCTGCAACTTCCATTGCACTTTGTGGAGCAAGATCTTACTGGCTTTCAAAGGCTACCAAAAAAAAAAAAAAAAAAAAAAAATCTCTGTTTTGGAGCCAGACAACACATGTCCAGGAACTTACTTACTGTTGTGCTCCACATCCTGGTGGCTGGTAGGAGGTAGAACTGCCTGAAAAGGGGAAAGCAGGAGGGCCCTGGTACACCAGCTCCCCATGGGCACCTTCTGGCCAAGGACACGGCCTGGTATAAGGTGATGGTGTCACTCTGTTTTGGTTCCAACAGATTGTCTCCCAGATGTCAGCCTGAGCGCGTTCCCTGTCCTCACCGGGCTCTGGGTCTGGCCTCAAAGAAACGGTGGAGAATATAAAAAGCTACAATGCTTTCAAGAGTCCAAGCTGGCACCTTCGCCTGCCTAGAGGTTCCTAAACGGCTTTGAAAACTTTGCTCTGAGTGTTTTCTCTGGGACTGTTTCATTAAATGGAAGTGTTCAAAACAGCTTTTATAAAAATTGCTGAGGCTCAGAAAGCAATACCCTGAGCAGATGCAAGCGGAGTGGCCGAAAAGCAACGGCCAAGGGCAGCACCAAATGGGACAGATTATGGACGCTAAGCTTCGATGCAGGCTTAGGGCACCTGGGCTCAGCAACATCCCTTCCTCAGTGTGTTGGACCCAAAAGCACAACACCTGAACCCCTTGGCACAAGGAACAAGAGGCCTGGAAGGGCTCCCCCCATCCTCGGGGTGCTCCCCTCGGCACAGGGCTATCCCGTTACACATTGTTTATACACAACAGCACAATATAAAATCCATTTAGAAACCGGGCTCGCTCGCTGCTCTTAAAGAATCCATCAGTGAATTTCATCTTTTATTGGTTCAGCTACAGAACTTGCAGCAGCGTGTTGTGTTTGTTCTTCCAGAGCACCAATAAAAATCTTTTTGATTAAAAAAAAATTGAGAGAGAGAGAGAGAGAAAGAAAGAAAAAAAAGACATGAAAAGCTGACCTGGTATAACCCACGCGAGCGCTGAACCTCAGTGGTGCTGTATAAAAAGAGCCGAGAGGCAGCAAAGCCAACTGCTGAGCAAATGCTCGACTGTGGCTGTAACCAGCAACGATTGAAACCTGTTTATGACAGCATTTTTGCTTCATAAAAATAAGCACAAGCAAGCCCTGCTATATTAAACCAGGTTTTGTCATAGGCCGATCGCCGAAGATGAAGCATGGCAGATGTAGAGCCTCAGGAGAAAGCCACAAAGCTTTCTCTTCCTTTCCACGGGCCCAATCCTGCCGAATGCAGACAATACGGTCAGCTCCGGGTATTTATGGTGCTACTTTGCCATATTGCTCCAGAGATATCAAACAATCTGCGCTTGGTGTTACTTCACAGACTATTCCCCCCCCCTTGTCATTTATGGCCGTACATACCTCTCAAAATCAGTTGGCCTTTGGCACACGTGACCTATTTGGCCTTGTCCAGTCCTGTTAGTTATGTCCACCTGCAGTTGAGCTAAAAGTCCTACGCAAGGTGAAAATTACCATCAAATACTGTAAAGGCAAGGACCCCAGTTATATCCAGATCATACGGGCACTACATCCCAGTGCCATCACACAAAGTGGTAGTCATCTTGCACCAGGTGCTGTATGGAAAAATTGTGGATGTAGCCTAAGTCAGGGTCACTAACACCTGCACAGCGAAACGACAGCCTGGTTGCACTGCAGTTATGTCCTACATTTCCAAAATGATGCCTATGAAGAGCAAAGATAATATTAAGTAATTCAGTCATTAAAGTTTAATGTCCAATTAAATAGACTGGGTGCAAGTCCACATAATTACAAACATTGTAACTACTTTATTACGGATGGATCTGTAATAAGAAATAAAATTTATGTCTTTAGAGTGAAAAAAAACCCCACAATTTCTTAAATATGGAATTCATACTATGTGTCTAATAGAGCTGGTTAATTTTTTTCAAAACAGGTGAATTCTGCCCTTTTAAATTTATTTCTCAAAATATAAATTTGTGTAAACATACTTTTTGAGAAAAAGCAAATAAAGGAAACAATTTACTTTAAAAAGACCTGATTTATCCCATCTCAGTTAAGAGAGTTAAGAGTTTTCAAGGTGTCTGCTAATTAGCAAATATATCTACACAGTTCTATTATTTGAGAAAAATACAAATGGAGTAAAGACAAGAATGTTGGACATTTCATTTCAGTTCCTAGGGTTTTTTAATCAGTCTCAGAAAAGTAAGAAAATAAATCCTGTTTTACTTACATGTTTGTGAGATATTTTATCTATTACACCTTATAGTATGTTAATGAACTGCTCACTTTGGCTATTCATAATTACAGATACTTGGCTGGCCACCACAGTAGAGCAAAGTCTCACAGTACCATGGGCACTGGTATGAAGGTGTGGGTTTTGGTATGAATTCCACAGATGTTCATAAACCTGAAACATCATCTTGGGTAAGAAACAAGGCACAAAGTGCTCAACCAGAACAGCTGTCCGGAATCAGAATGAATAGTTGCAAACATTCACTTTGTCATCTTTGGCTATATTTAGAGATGCTCTTTAGAGGACCATGAATCCTGTTGAAAATCAAACACCTTATGTGTTGCCAAACTTCTCAGAGGCGTTCAAAAGTCTTAGCTCCGGGGCTCGCCTAACAGAGAAAACAATTTAGACCAGCTATCACGGGACAGGTACTTATCAATATCTGCATGGGTGGATACTTTCAGCACCTTTATCGTGTTCAGCTTAATCCCCTTGGGAAACAAGCCATTAAATAATCCCCAGAAGACAGCAGAGCACCCACTCCGGGCACTGCTGTGCTTTGCATTCACACACCAGCTCCCTCTCCTTCCACCCAAGCGCTTGGCCTTCAGATAACGGGGTGTTAACTGAGCAGGAAGTTTGTCCTAGTCAAAAATCTCCAAACTCTTGGGAAAAGTCAAACTGTGTAAGAGCAGGAGCCGGTGTTTTCTTTCCTCCTTCTTGCGGGTGGGAAAAGAGCAGCCTACACAAACAACACGGTGCAGGAAAGCTTTGGGGATTAAAACATGATATGCCGTATTTCAGCAGGGATTTAGACAGGCCTCACAGAAGGAATTCCTCCCTCACGGTCTCTAAATTACCTTGCTGCTTTTCTTGCTTTCTTCTTTCACCGTGAGCTTTCATTCGGAGACCAGTCATTTGCCAGTGGGATGTGTGTAGAGAAAGCAGCAAAATCAAACTACTGTTTTTGCAGAGGCCTTTTTCTTTCCACCTCGTCGGAAGACCAGATCTCACATGGACATGAGAAAACTATTATGCTAAGTCTGTTCCCAGGACAGGAAAAGTCCTCTTCCATCCTCATTAATATGGTACAAAGCGTGTCAGGCTTGCAAGTGCTATAGGATAGGCTTGACAGACATGACTGTTGACCCAAAATATTAGTGAGGCCTGGAAAACAACCGGCTTAAGCTCTCTGAACGCGATCATCAGCCTGACTGCCAAGGAAAGCATCAGCACCCATTACTTCATGAACCAACATGTAATTTGCAGAAACACATCGCTTAATAAGTCTAAAGCCTGCTTTCAAAGGGGCTTAATCACCACAAAGGGATTTAGGTATCTCAGTACGTTTGAGGGGCTGGCTGTTGAAAGCGCAACTTTCAATGGAAACGAGTCGTTGATTATGGATTCTGAAGAGGGAAATTCCTCCTACAACAGTTATTGCAGGAGACCAAAAGCTCCTGTAAAATACATTTCCTCCAGCGCAACCTCTACACCTCCACTCAGGCCAGTTGGACAAAGCGAGCTGGAACAGCGATATCAAATGTCAGATAATAACTGCTACGGCGGAAAATGCGGAGATCCCAGGCTGGGAGCAGAGACGGTGCTAACAGAACAGGGCTGTAGCTTTAGGATGGAGGTAACTTACTGCATGTGTATGAAACAACACACAAACTTCTTTGCCCATAAAGAAACCACAAAAGTCATCAGCCCTAAGACTGAGCTTGCACGTAAAACTCCATAAAGAAAAAGGATATCCACATAATACAGGAAAATCATCAATTAAATTCAGCAAATAGTTGCAGAGAGAATGAGAAGCCTCAGTCCACATTGGCCACATAAGATCAGTTTTCTTGCATTTTGTTGGCGTCGTTCAACAGGGATGTACTGCTTTAGCTCTAACACGAAATCCACGCATTGTTTTTAAGGGAACTGTTTTCAGAAAAGCTGAAGAGACCCAAGCAAGAGACCCATTCCTGAGCACCTACCATCTTCCAATTTCTTGCCATTATAATTCAGAGAAATTAACAGCTGAAATCTTTTGCTTTGAATGGGAAAAGCTGCTCTGCCGACATCCTAGCAAAGACGAAACGTCGCTTACGTGCTGGCAGAAATAATCCCAGTCACTACAAAAAGTAACAGAAATGCAGGAGAAATCCATGTCCTTTTTTCAGTAGAGGACTTAGCTTATTAGTCTGGAATGTGGATAGGTAGAAAAATTAAAAAAAAAAACCAACCACAAACCAAAAAACTGAAAAGGCAAATCCAAAGGGCTTGGATTCTGAAGTTCAAGCCAGCTCTGAAAGTGAAAGCAGCCAATAATGCCGCTAATAATCACAAATCAAGTTGCAGGCCAAACACTTTGTCATTTAAAAGCCTTAGATCAGGGGTTGAAGTGGCATTATTTGAATTTAATGGGCACACCATAAAGTGCTGTTTAATTAAGCACTGAAAACCTAACCTAAGTGTCTAAAATACCCTTCAGTCTGCCATTTGCTTTAACATATTAATAGCTCCAGCTTGCTGGAAATGCTCCACTGGAAAAATTTTAGACTGCTAAAAGCTCAAATTTTCTCAATGAAAATTTCAATTTTGTTAACTCTAAATGTCCCAGAGAAATAAATTAAAGCAAAATATTTCATTTTGAATCAGTTCAGTATTAATGGAAAAACTTCACACAGGTAAATTCATCTGTGATGACATATTGCTTGATGTAAATCTAAGTTTTGATCACTAAAATACCAGCATTTTTTGGGCAAGCTGGGCTTTTTGCTTGGACTACCCAAGAGGCAGCACCAAAATCCTCCTAACTGGGGCCTTTTGGAAGATGTCCAGAGGAAAACAGCTCTTTCCTCATGGTGGCCTCTCATTATCAATCATACCTGAACAAGTCTTTGCTGGAACAAGCAGAGAAAGACCTCCCCACGCATCTAAGAGATCATAAAGAAAGTCTTTAAATGGTAATAGAAATACAATGTGTGACAACCAGAGTAGATGGAGGCTTCTTTTTAAAATTTGCAATAGAAACAAGAAAGTCAACTAAGATCCTACTCATGGTCTACCCAAGGAGAGGTGTGGCACAGCTTGAGAAATGCTGCTCGTGATTTGCTCAGTATGACCATCACTGCTTCCAAAACCAAGGAAAAGTACTACATCCAAAATGTCAGAGCATTGTCTTCATCTCTAATGTCAGCGGAGCAGGCTAGTGAACTCATTCCTGCTTACCAATAAATTTTTATTTGGTTTTTCCACTGTGAGATTAGATCATGCAGGAAAAAGTACACCAAATAATATTGTAAAAAGAAATGAACTCACACAAGATTGTTGTCGGTCATTGGAAAAAAGAAAAAAAAAAAGCCCTCTGTCAAACTACTGGAAATGAATTAACCTTGAATACTCAAATACATAAATATTTCTGCAAAAATGCTTTGGGATGAAAAAAAAAATTATTTATTGTACCCTCCAGGGAAATGTACCTTGTCAATCCCTTGTCACTAAATCACTTGCTAACAGTTATGGTGTGAGGTAAATTGCTGTTTAACCCTGATGAGTTTAAAGACCTCAATGCCTAATGAATTCTCCTTTCATACTAGAGGTTACATCTGCACTAGGGCTCTCTTTTAACAACCCGGTGCTGAAAAGATCTGATGTAATTTTATTATTTACTAAACAGGTGTCAGTAATCGTATCCAATGATGTCAGGCAGCTTGATGGGAACCCACTTTAAGATGATGATCTGAGCCAGCACCCTGATCATAAAAAGCCTCTCCTCCAGGCAGCAACAGCCTTGCAGCGCTTTTGTCTCAGTAACGGTGAGGGCTTGTTAATGCCACATGAGCAGGAGCAAAACCCAAGAATATTTCATTATCTGATGGAGTTAATTCTGCAAACCCCATTAATGCAGCTCAACTGCTGAGCTCCTGGGTTTTTCTCCATGGGAGGACCCTTTGCTCATGCAGCAGAGCATCCCAGTAAGGGTGCAGCCCTGGGTGCCTCCCTCCCCACTGAAACACACCTGGGGCTACGCTGTGAGCGATGGTGGTCGGCAGAGCTGCACCGCTTGGACGCAGCAAACTGGCACGACGTTCATCCCAGTCACTGAGGGCAAGAAGCTAAAGTTGTATTTTACTTTAAGAGATAATGAAAGAGCTCCTGCAGTGCTTCGCTGGCACAAACTAGCCTGAAGGCTCCCTGGATAATTTCTCTGAGGAACCTGGAGGCTGAGCACAGCCCTGTGACCACTTCTCCTGGGCAAGCCGACGCAGTGAGCAGGGCTGGGATGCCGCTCCTCTCCCCTCTGGGTAGCTCCTGCTCTAGTTATATCAGATATGGAGCTGCTCTCACATTCCCTTTGGGACCTCACCGCCTCCAACAAGCCCAGAAATGGGTGGGCACGGCTCTCGCGCTCTCTACATTACACCACTTACAGCATCTACACAAAACTATCCTGGCCCCGAGTCCCTGCTGCTGGAGCGGGCGCTGTGCACGTCCCAAGACACAACCAGCTCAATAAGAAAGAAATAACGTTTGGGGCAGTCAGGATTTTACTCCAGGAATGTCTTAATTTCACTGTGAAATATTTGCTGTTAATAACGCGGTATTTTAATTGTTTTATGTTCCGTCACTCACGCAGCATTGGGCTGCCAGGGGTTTCCAGCGGATTTTTGGCTGTGCAGCACCGTTCCCTTGGCAGGAAGGAAACTGGAGGTAAAAAAAGGCAGGAATGCCGGCTTCTGGTGAACAGCGATGCTTGGCCCACGTGCAACATGAGGATCCTCAGCCCACATAGCTTATTACCCTCCTAAACTAAATAATTTTAAGTAGGCTATTGAATATTTCTGGGTTTAGACAGAAAATGTCTGGTTTAGCTAAATGAAACATTTCACAGAAAATGTATTAAACAAATTTTATGCAACACAAAGATTTTGGCTGAAAACTTCCCTGTTTCAGCCTCAAGCTGAAAACATTCCAGGTTAGACTAAAAATGTTTAGTCTTTAATGACAATGTTAAATTTTTCCACGGAAAAAAAGAAATGTTTCCCAGTCATGTTAATAAGCAACAAGTTGTATTCCTCACTGCTGGAAACATGTCCATTTGACTACATAATTTTGGGCACTAATTTAGCATTTGTATGCCTGGAGTTTTAATAGGAGATTGCTTATTTTCATCAGACCAGTAAAACAGCATCAAAAATTTGTGCAGATATAAAGTAATCCCAGTTTGTCCAGTTTAACTCATAAATTCAAGGCAATGTGAAGCAATATTTGAATTCAAAAATTCAAGCAAACTTGCTACTCATTATTAGATCTCCATGTGGACAGCCTTACTCGGCCCTAGGAAATGCTGGTAGTTTGGTTTAACACACTTTCCAAAACTTTTTATATTAAATCACACACTTCTGCAGACCTGAAGAACAATCATAAGCCTGGAAGTTTTCATCTACTTTTTCCATCGACATCAGTTGAATCTAACAAAAAGCATTACCAAAGATCACGTCTTGCTGCAGAAAATGAGCGTCAAATCAACCGATTTGATTGCACTTTGTAAAATCAAGATCCCAACAATTTTTCTTTGCACACAGCAATAGATGGGAACAGCAAATTTCAGTGCTTTTGTTCGCTTAAATAGAACACTTTCTACTCCATAAAAACTAATTTTCCATGTCTAAGTCTACATGTATTTTAGATTTTTTTTTCCCCCCTTTCTATTTTGTTACCAGGTATTTAGCTCTTCCTTCCTTAATGGGAATTTAATAAGACCCAGCTGACAAGTGCTCCATGAAGTGACCGAGCAGCCCCTGAAAGAGATGGGATGTAACATCCCTATAAAATGCCCAATTACAATCATTGTTATTTAAAGGATAACCAAATGAATTCATAATGATGGGACACTCATTTCAAAGTGTTTCCATAGCTGTTACACATCAGGAAAAACAGGAAAGTTACCTCATTTTCTCCAATCCTAAATAACCTTATAAACTCACCAAAGAAATTAATTAGCCACTATTTCTTGAAAATTCATAACAAAGTTTCCATTTTTCCATCAGATAATTCCTTAGTGCATTCTGGTTTTTAACTTCCTTCACGTCTGGATCATTTTGATGTGTGAACAGACATTTTGTGTTTCCATAGGCTATTTCCACAGGTTCAAATATCTTATGTAATCGACATTTTCCTGCTTACAAAAGCTGTCAAACTTAAAAGTAGCTGTTGATTGATAAAACATGGGTTTTGTCTGTAACTTAACTTCATTGTTGGGGCTTATTGCTCAAGCTCTGAATAACTCCTCTCTTCTAAGTGACATGCATTCAGGTTTTTTGGGGGTTTTTGGTTTGGTGAGTTTTTTTTTTTTTTTTTAAGCATCTATACTTTAAGCTACTTTTATAAATTAGAAGACAGCAGCAACTGCTTTTTCTTTTTCCTACAGGTAGATCCCTTCAACAATCTCCTTCCACTTTAGAATTACTACTTTCTAAATAGAGGAGTGTAACTTGACTCGAAAGTAAAATCTTCCAAAGTCAGTTTAATAATCATTTGGCCACACTTATCCTTTCCAATCCTGACTATAAAAAAAAAAGAAGAAAAGAAGGCACTGAGGAGAGCATTGACATTTGCAGCATCTACAGAGGATGGCAGCTATACAGGCTATAAAGCAGGAGGTTACTTTTTTTTTTTTAACAGTAACAAAACCCACAATAATTATGAAAGGACTGTTTCTTCTCGCTATGAGACATGCACAGAAGTGTGATCCAGAACTGGATAGGATCTTTTTTGTCAGCTTTAATAGCTTCTGGGTCTTGCTTGTAACAAAGACGTGAGCAAACCGGTATCCTGTTGAAGTTATCACTGCGTTGGCGTGGACGGGGATGCCTTTGCCTCCGTACAAATTGTGATGCTTCACGGTGGGCAAATACCTACATTTTCCACCTCAACATCACTGATTTATGATGTAGATGCTCAGCAGTGCCATAACAGCACCTCACCGTTATCCTCCTCTGTGCTCAGAGAGCAAAGATGGGGGTCACACCACCCTTTTGCTGACCTCAAGTTCTTCCTGCATCTCAGCAGCACAGTGTCCTAGTTTCCTTCACGCAGGGCAGAACCTGGATGCAGGAGGCAAGCAACACAAGATTCGCTAAAACCGCAGAGTGCAATGGAGTTGCTCTGCCCATGGACGGCTCTCCCACAGAGAGGACACCTCCAACAGCCTTTTCTCCTCCCTTGCGTAAGCCCCCTCCACTCAGAGATGGCTCAAAGCTGCTCTGTCATAGCCTGTCTGCGCTTTAATTTTGCCCCGCAGTCTCAGAATTAAATTCAATTGTCCTGAATAGGGATGGATTAAAGCAAGTGCCAA
>WHYT01014978.1:113880-287245 GCA_009806455.1 Tetrax tetrax
AAAAAAAAAAAAAAAAAAAAAAAAAAAAAAAAAAAAAAAAAAGGAGCAATTCAGGGGGAAAAAAAAAAAAACCAAAAAACCCCCCCAAAAAAGATAGTTCCTAGCAGGCAGCATGCTCGTAGCCAGATAAAATATTTCAAACCATATCAAACCCTCTGCTGCAAAGTACATGGACAATGAAGCTCTGAACTGGAGCAATCATTCCAGGGGAACTCTTTCTCCTTTGCTGAATGAATTTGAATGGTTTCAAAGTTAGACAGCAGAGATCATCTAGGTTCATCAAAATCTTTTCCCTACCTACCAAAGGCACCAAGAGAAGGTACCATCATGAGAACAGCTTCCAGCAGTCGGTTATTATTAATGGTTTCTTCATTAACAGGGCAATTTCAGTCCCATTCTGCCTCTCCCATTGAGGACTGAAGTTCTCATCTTTCAAAAGCAATCTCAGCAAGCCATGTGAAGATTTCGCCATTTGTGGCTTGGGAAAGTAGAGATGAAAGACTTCTAAGACATTTCACTTGGGTTTGTTTTCTACTCTGGGATGATTATGACATTACTCACTATATGTGCCATCCTCCAACCCAGGAGACCGTGCTGGGGAGACCCAGTGGACTACATAACTCATGTCTTATTTTAGAGCTTTTGGTTTCCGTGTGGTTTTTGCCACCACAGCTGAGGTCCCAACCTGAATGCTTTTAAGTTGGATACTTAAGGCCATGCTTGCACTGGGAACTTCAAGGAAGGGTCATAATCTTGCTTCAGGGCTATGTGCAGCCATAAAGCTTTCTGTTTCTATAACAAACTGGTTATAAAGGCTTTTTTTTTTTTTTTGCCTTGAATATTGTGCCATGCTGGGGAAATACCTTAAAATGGAGGATGCACCCCCACTGCCTCTTGCAAGAGCTCTGTGACCACCCTCGCTGCTCATGGGAAACAAAAATTCAAATATATAGAAAAAAAAAAATCCTCCAGCCAGCTCTCCACTCCCACTTCTCAGCCCTGCACACCTGGTGTTTAACATACACAAAGGGAGTCTCTTTCCTTTTCCCACAACCCAAAATCTGGAGTTTAGCGGTAAAGCCAAGCAGGACATGAACCTGGCAGATCCTGTGCTTGCTGGTCCTTCTGCCTCCTCATTTGCTAAGGCTTGTTTTCAGGTTCAAAGCCTTTCCACCATCCCCCAGTGAATAAAACCTCATTAAAGAGGAGGACAGGAGTCAACTCCCAGTGCCGAAACCTCTCGACTCGTACGCCGCAGTGACACCTCCTGCCCACGCTCATGGCCGTGAGATGAAAAACCGTACTGAAATCCTGTTGCTTCAGACCCACAACAATCTTTGAACCCAGACAGATGTCCAGAGATGAAAGTGGAAACGAAGCTGCTGAGCTCCTTTCCTGCCATGACAGAAGCGTACACACAAGTCAACTACTTCCTATGGCCAGCCCCACCCTCTGAAATTCTGAGAAAAAAGGGAAAATAAAGCTCAGCTAATGAGAATTGCAGCACTCTTCACGCCGCAGCAGTTAAGGTTGTATTCATTATAAATCCCCTTCTCAAGGTTCCTGTCACTCAGCCATAAACATCATTCTGGGTTGAAATTCAGCATCCAAACTTTCTGCCCAAGGACAACATTTTTGACAGAATTTGGAAACAATTGGTTTGGCAAAGCGCATCTGAAGTTTTAAGGAGCGCAAAAAAGAATAGTGGTTAGTGGTGTCAGATGCTATTATTTTACGCTCTTATAACTTAAAAACAACTAATTTGGGTTCTGTGGTTGTTATTACTCTGTAATTTCCTCTGAAATATTTGGCCCATTCCTAATAACAAACTCCTGCAAATTGCTAGCACTGCTCTAAATAGAAAAATAATAGCATTCCTGGGCCAAACCTTCAGCTGCTATAAATTAGCTTAGTGTCATTGCTGCCCATTTACATCAGCTGAGGTGTTGGCCCCAGGTGTTCAAGCAAAACTCATTTTCGGTGCGTGCATGTGTCTGGTTGGCTCCATGAGTCCTTAGCTGGGCAGTTCCCAGGAATGTAGAAAGCAGAGGGTTAGGTAATGTCTTCAGGATCCGACAGAAGCGATCCCACTCTCAAAGCCCGTTGTTAAACATGGCTTGACTTCATGCGCTGAAATCAGCACCTCCACCTAGAATGCGTAAAGCTTTCTTCGGGAGCGCTCTCACACCAGGAAGTTACGCCAGCCGCATCCAACCCCAAATTTAAGTCAGGCTCCCTCAGCGCAATGAATCACATGTATGTTTAGCTTCTCTTGTTTTGCCTTTGGGGAAGCTGGCATT
This sequence comes from Tetrax tetrax, assembly GCA_009806455.1. Classification (NCBI taxonomy): domain Eukaryota; kingdom Metazoa; phylum Chordata; class Aves; order Otidiformes; family Otididae; genus Tetrax; species Tetrax tetrax. The sequence goes on from WHYT01014978.1 coordinate 116,181, forward strand.
TAATTCATCCCAAGCAGATTTCATGCAAGACCACATCTTCTGGAGGCCGCTGCTTCCCAAGGCACAGTGCTGAAGGGTGTTCACGGTCAGAAGCTGATTGTCCAGTGCCTTTAAGATGTCAGGCATTTGCTTTTGAACTCATGTAGCATTTTTTTTTTTTTTGAGTGGGATCTTGAAAGCTATGAGTGGGATTTGGATATTTTCAGAGAGGCTGATCACAATAACCACCCATCCCCTCCTCCTCATTGCACCCACAAAATTTGATATTTTCTTAGTGAAAAGTAGTGCTTGGATAAACAAATCCTTTGGAAACGCCTGGGTAAGTTTTGAATAACTGAGCAGTTTCTCTCCCATTTGAACCAAGCTGCAGAGCAAAACCCATGCACACCGTACCATGACATTGTAATGTTTTAACAAAGCACCTCTGCCGACCGCAAGTCTTCTGCAGTTCCTACTAGAAGTTAGCCACCTCCATGTTCCCTCCTCTATGTGTGCGCACACAGACTAATTCACTGATTTTCCTTGCAGGATTCTCATCAACAACACAAAATCAAGTTGGATGGAGCTGCTGCCCACCTCTAAGACACATGTGAGAAGACACCTTGCAAAGCTTCCCACTTTTCAAACACTCTCATCCTTCTGCCTGCACCAAGCAGCATCATTGTCTGAACTCAGACCTTTCTTTTCCTCTTGCAACAGCTTCAACATATTCTGTGTTGTGTGGAGTATGTTGCTGCCTTTGCATTTAGCAATTTAGTTACTGCATCTGGCCAAAAGTGGGATAAAGACTGTGGCTAATAGCCAAAAAAAAGCAGTAAGTTAAAAAAAAATTCTAGCGTTAAAGTTTCTCATTCATATGTCACTAGTGCATCCGGATTGGAACCTAGAGGTTTTTTTGCATATACACCAGAAAAAAATACTTATTTCTCTTCCTTGTTGGTGTAATTTGTTAGTTAAGCTGAGAAAACTTATCTAGCTCTGAACCCTTAAAATTCAGTGATTCCTTCTGTATACCCCTCTCACTCTCTTAAGTTTAATGTCCACATTTAAAGTCAGCATTGCTCAGAGGAATGGATTCAAAGAGCAACAATAGAGATTAATCAAGATGCCCCATCCCTGGAAACATTCGAGGCCAGGTTGGATGAGGCTCTGAGCGACCTGATCTGGTTGGAGATGTCCCTGCTCCTGGTAGGGGGGTTGGACTGGATGGCCTTTACAGGTCCCTTCCGACCCAAACTGTTCTATGATTCTGAGTGCCAGGTACAGGTCACTTGGAGCCTTAGCTAAAATTCACGCTACTTACGCACTTCAATCCTGGTCTAAATTTCCCTGCCCTGCCAGATCCCCTTTGACAACACATAGGTAATATTTAGCAGGCAGAGCTCCAGTGAACATCACTGCATGTTTTCAATGTGGAAAACAACAGCCAAACATGGGTTGACTCTCTCCTTATGTCAATTAGAGAATGATTAGGCAATCCCACACTTATTAATTGCCCTGTGGCTGTAACAGCCTCCTAGGCTTAAAAGGCTACGGGTTTACAAATCAGCTTTCCCCAGAAAGGTTGCTTATCTAGAAACAAAAGAGAGAAACAAGGAGGCTCCAACCCATTTCAAGGAATAATCGGCATAATTTTTCTCCTCATCTTTGAAACAGGAGGGCAAGGCAGAGATGACTCCCCCATAGCCCAGGCGACTGGTGTTTCTGTCCACAGAGGGAGGAAAACAGCAGGAGTGGGTGCTCTTCAGAGGGAAGACTACATCCAGCCTCACTCGCAAAGAGCAGCAAGGCAACACGAGGTGCAAGACGGACCACTGTGGGTCGTTGGAGACAAACCTACTCACCTGACAAGAGTAGTAAATTGCACAGTGTCAGATGTCAAGAGAACTTCCCAAACACCGCTTGGGAAGTCCAGGGGTTGTTTATGTTGGGGTAGGGGGGAGGTATCCACTCCCCTTTGCAATGGGTTAAGCAGCTCTTACCCCTAAGATAAGCTACTTGTGCTAAAATGTCAACAACTGACCTAAATTATTTAAGATACCGAGCAAAAGTGGCCCCTACTATTCCAGTTTCAGTGGACAGCTTAAGGGAGAGAAAAAAAAAAAAAAAAAAAAAAAAAAAAAAAAAAAAAAAAAAAAGAAGAAAAGGGATCCCTTTTTCACAAAAAGGCACTATACTATCCTGTCAGTCTGAGATTTTTCTGCCCAGGCTACTCCATCTTCCTGAATTGTACGAAAAAAAAAATCCCCTAATTTTTGAAAGTGACAATCTGAAAGCAGCATAGAAAGAAATCCCTTCCTGAGTACAAAGTTAAGATATCTGTGACCAAAATAGCAGCTTTCTGCTTTGACACAGAGCTATAGCTTGTTCCTGTCAAGGTGGTTTTTAAATAGTATTTCAGGTCGTGGCTACAGAAAGCCCCTCTCAGCTACTATTTCAGAACTCTGCTTGGCTTCTTCCTAATCCCTGCAGCAACAACGGCAGGCTCCTAAAAATACCCAGGAAAAAAAAAAAAGTAAGAGCTCAATCAATCCATTACTTTCAGAATAATATTTGTAGATTCCTTACTTCCCTCTGTGATACCATCACGTTTAATCGTGAAAGTCAGGTTAAGGTTTTACTTGGCACCCGTATTTCTTGTGGTGCAGAGAACAGAAATCTCAGGCTCCCAACAGCTGTGGAGAAGGGCCTTGAATATTACATCATTTATCAGCAGTGTTTCCAGAAAAAAAGGAAACATTCCATGAAAAGATAATTTACTTGTCTTAATAGCGTAAGCAGAAATTAAAGGGGAGAAATCTCTTCTGGCAGGGTTTTTGACAGTTACCTCCATTTTCATCATTGCTGACTGCACACATCTACTTTGAAAACAAATACGGTTCCCACTTCAAAAGGAAAAAAAAAAGAAAAAAGAACACAGGAAAGGAGTGCAAGAGGAAGCCCATGATGTAAAACCTCATCAACTACAGTATTTTCTGGGAAGTTTACCTGTTCTGAAGTTCAGATAGAGAGGGCACCTTGGAGAGTAATAGGGAAATATTTCTAGCACGTTCAGCAGGAGCATACATCAGGGCTTTGGCTCAACACACTCACGTTGAACTTTTAAATAAATGTGCTTTTAGGCAAAGAGAAGTGATGGATCCAAAACTGTACAGCATATAAATACATTAATGACTTTTTCCCAGTCAAAATAATTGGAAATAGTTCAGGAAAAGAGCCATGAGGGAGTGGTAGCCTGTCTCTGAGAAGGTGAGTCTCAGTTCCTGTGTTATCATAGTTGCTGCCGTTGATGGCAGGACCCAGTTTTCTCTGCTACAGTTAGATCTCTGCTGTGCTAGGAGCTATGAAAGTAGAAAACCAGAGAGTCCTCATTTCAAACACTCTCCTGTGCTTACAACTAAAAGGCACCTATGGATAAGAAGTCCCTTCTTTCACCGGCAGAACCAAAGGCCAGGGAGGCCAACAGTGGACGGCTGAGTATTTGGATGTCTGTCCTTGCAGCCCTCCTAGGGAACATGACCTCCAACAACTGAGGAAAAATTGCACAGGAAACCAATGGCAGAAGTGAGAATCAAACACAGACCTCCTCCTCCTCACCACTCTACAGCAACCACCTCACCCCAAAGGAAGAGGGCAGATAATGCTGAACATGAAAAATGGTATCATGATCTCCAAGGAGCATATGGTCAAATTCTCCTCAGAGTTGCCAGTTGCCTTAGACTCTGGAAAAGCTGTGCATCTTCAGCCTGAATAACCAAACCAGGAAATATCTCAAGGGGTTTCCATGACCATTGAGGTGCTCTCAGGCTCATCAGAAGGGTGAAAGTAATCTGACTGCTGAATGGACGCTCTTGCTTCTGCCAGCCGATGTTGTCAAGTAGCAGTCCTTGACAAGTACGATACCGTAGGTGCACACCATTTCTAAGGAGTGAGCCGTCTGACTAAACAACTCCTGTGCAGAAATTAACGTGTAGCCAAACACAATTCTCTTGCCTAATGAGGACTTAATTATTGCAGAGAAAATGCCCAAAAGGGATTGGGATAAAACAGACTTTAGGTCAAGTATAACTACACTCAGCATAAGTTAACTTGGTAATTCTTGTAGAAGTGACAACAAAGTAGATCCTGGTTGCCACTAATCCTGGTTACCTTGACTTTATGCTCCTTCCACCTGAGTCTTTAATTCCTTAGTAGGGTGTGAATTTAGGGCCTGATCTCTCAGCTCATTTCTCATTGCAAAACAAGGTAAGTTTTGACAATTTCCACAAAATCCATGGTACCTATATGGTTTTAAATGAATAATATGTAGTTATTTCCAACACTGTTTAGAATGAGAGGATTCCACACACAATTTCTGCCTGCATAAGCTAACTTTTTAAAAAGTGTGGTTCAATAGGAGAAAAAAATATCTGCAAGTCATACTCAAACTGAGATACCCCACTGTTATTGCACAAAGGTGGCTGAGGTGGAAAATTTGCTGCACAACACAGCCCAGTTAGATAAAACTATGTCGTTTGCACAATGTTATTAAGTATTATTTAATTATTTTTCAAATCAAGGCAGTTTTTGCAGACCTGTGTGGGAACTCAGTCATTTGGGGTAAGCTGATGTAAATTCATCTACTGAAGCTATAATAAGGTATTCATTTTTAGCCGGAACAAAGCATTTGAAAATCCTTGCCTAGCCACTGAGCGATGAGATTGGCCTACTTGTTGCAATTTTTACATTTGATAGACTTATGTTGTGTTGGTCTCTACAGTGCATGCTTTTAAACCTTTCTGTGCAACCACGAGGAACAGAACACAAATATAGAAGCACCAGACTGACCTATTTATCAGGGTACTCTACTGATTATTTCAGACACAATTTGGCTTCCTACCCAAAGCACTGCCAAGCTCCAAAACAACTTTCTGACAGCTCCTCTGAGGCGTTAGAGAGGGAAAGCTAACCCCAGCCCAGCATGACTATGCCATGCTACCTCAAAGCCACATGGGTCCAAATGGGGAAGCGAGTTGCCCAGGGGAGAGTCAAGACAGGGAGCAGAGAGATAAGGGCATGGGGACCTCATCTACACACAGCTTCCAGGCAATCTGGGAAGCTATAGTGGACTTATTTTGAAAAAAATCTTTCTTCAAGGGGGATTGCAAAATACTAGGTACTTTAATGAAGATGACTGATATAACACAGACTGTTCCTCAAGTTCACCTTGAACACCAGATATCCAACTCCAAATACACTAGACATGCCATGGCCTGAGGAACCACTGGCAGGAGGTGGCCACGTCCATGGGCACGTGGCTGGGAGTCCGGGTCGCAGTTCCAGCCACAGGGCTAAAGTGATAGCGGCTTTTGCCCCAGCCTCACTCAGCTCCCCAGTAAGACCTCAAAGGCCCAGCAGAGTATTGGGAATACCACCACCGCCTGTGTCCCCTTGTAGGATGGCTGGAGTGGAAACCCCACAGCCTCCTCCCAGGGGCTTTAGCTCAGGAAGGGGCAAGCAGCCCCAGGTAGTTTAACGGATGTACAATCCCCTGCACAGAAGCTCTTTATGTGAAATCAATGAACCACTGGCTGTTTTAAATCTCAAACAAAATACAGGAGAGTTTTGGTTGTGGTTTGAAAAGAAAACTGAAAGGAACGCGTTGGAAGGGGAGCAGATCTCACCTAACGAGATCTCTGTGAGTGCCGGGGATTAACACACTGTTTGCAATTCCTCCTGAATACTAACAGCTTTGTTACGTGGCTCATGACAAACCCGAGAAGCTTTGTAGTTTCACTGCATGATTTTAAACCTCAGGAACTCCTCCTTGTGCTCTTGAAAAAAAAGAAATAAAAAGCCAGTGTGAACCAACCTATCTGAGTTGGCTTCAGAGCATCTGATGCTAGACCAGAGAGAACAATGGAAGGAAATGGATATTTTTTACAGTGGTCCTACCCCGAGGGGTGCTCAGCACCATCTCCAGACAGCAATGTGGCTTTATGCTACCCGAAGAACTTCTTCCATCTTTTTATCCCACTCTAATTTTCCCCCCATACTTATGATTTCTAGCAAATCACAGTCTTCAATTTCCTCCCATTTCTGAAAGGCCGGGATCCAGCTGGAAGCTGGTCCACTGGGAAACAAAAGGAGGAAAGGAGTAAGCTGCAGCACAATCCCTTGGCAGCTCCCACTGGAGAAAACGCTCCCCACTAACTCACGGCATGGCAGAGCTGGGATTTCAAGGTGAGCGCTGCCCCGGTTCGTGCCAACGCACCTTGCAATGGCACATCAGTGCCCTACCAGGAGATGCTCCAGCACCCAATTATTCCAGAGGACTTCCATGGACCTCAGCTGACAAAAAAAATATCTTGTTTTGACCCACTGCTATGTAAAGCCTCCTCAGATAGCTATGCTATTTGCAACATAAACCACTACAAAATAAAAAGAACTGACTGTTCCCGGAAGAGCTGAGATGTTACTGTAGGTATTTACACTGCTCTTCACCATAGATAAGGAATTATGATAAGAATTCAAGTGACTGTGTCAAAAAAAAAAAAAAATCCAACGAGGCAGTTTACAAACTGAAGAGGTTTCTTGGGAAGGAGATAAGAAAAGGGCAGACTTTGGTGTCTTAAAAGCAGGAACTGGGAATTTGAGTCTGGGTTGCTTCTCTTCCAGTCGCCTGTGACCCTCCGGGCAACTCACTCAACTCTGGATCATTGCAGCTCTCCGTTCCACAAGAACTGAGGTGACTGGAAATTAAAGACTAGTAATAAAGAATACTTTTACATCACAAAATCTCAATCTATTGAAACAAGGACAACTTGAAGAACAAATTTCAAGTTAATATGCTTCTGATACGCAGGACAGGTTCTGTGAAAATTCACTGTAGACAACTGTGCTGGACTGAGGAAAATTGCAATGCTTTTCAGCTGCCTACAAAGGGAACTGTGAGGACACCTGGCTTCCTCAATCTCACAACTCCAGGGCATCCTCACCACACAGGTGCTCCTCAGGAGGTGCCAATCCCAGCCCTACCAACCTTCCTGCTGTGATGCTCCCTGGAAGACCTGAGATTTGGGGCAGCCTCAGGATTTTGCAGAATTGAAGGCAGCAAAGTGATCACCAGCATGGAGGGATTTTAGGACAGCCTGAGGATCTGTTCCTTCAAAAAAGCATGAAATCTAATCAGCCTCTTCTCTCCCATCAGTGGCATGGCTTGATTTGTGTAAAAGGTGCATAAAGTTTATTAGCCAGTACATTTTAAAATACTCCTTTAAAAAAATCTTGAATCAGAATGAAAACTTAAAAAAACCCAAAACACCTTAAAACAGGGCAGCATTTGAAGTACAGCAGATACTCCAAACCCAACCATCTGCAGCCAGGCCTGGAAGGAGCCCTGGAGCTGAGCCCTCCCCATCCCTCCCGGTCAAGGTCCACGACTATTGGAGGGAGCCATCTGCTCCACGGAAAGGTGTGGAGCACATTCTGCTCTCCTCTGCTCCCTCCCCACAGCAAGGAAGTAATTTAGCTCCCAAGCGCTCATCTGTTCTTTGGGAGGTGCTAATTTTAATATTATATTCCTGCTTCTCTTTCCAGGCCTTTGCTCCTCTATTTTCACAGCGGAGATGGCATCAGCTCCACCAATCCCTTGTGGCACGTACGGAGATAGCATGCGCTTCCCGTTCTTTTTGTGTTTTGTGACGAGACATCTGGACTCTGCTTGGCACATTGAAATCTTGCTTTTGGTTTGAGCATCTGCGAGCAGCTATTACAGGAATCGCGTGACGTTTCTTAAGAATCACACACAATTCGGACTTAGCAGAGTTGCCCAACAGCCTTGACAAACTGCACCCATCCCTGCCCTAAAGTTTTGTCCTGATTTTAAGAAGCTTTTGACATCACACAGGAATAAACCACCCGGTTTGAAATGGAAAGGCTCACTTTGGACTTGAAGGAGGGTTGGGATTTCAAGCCCAGCCTCTCCCACCCAAGTGCTTTGGGGTGAACAGGAGCAGGGCAAATATTCCCACTTTTGCCACTTGTGTAAAGAAAACTACTATTCAGTGGTTTGTGCATCGAGTGGATCATATTTTAGGACTTTTTTTTTCCCCAATGACATTGGCATTTCTTTGGAAGATGTTTAATTGCTGAAGGGTTCGACAGCCCCTCCCCAGTCAGAGCCCCATTTGCAAGTGTCAGCCCCAACTTGGAGTTCAGCCCTCAGTCAGCGGAGCAGTAAAGCTGGCAGGCTTAAGTACTACAGGAATGCTAACATGGCAGATCTGAGAGAGTTAATTTGGCCAGAATGCACTCTAGTAATGTTTATGTTTTAGATAAAGTGCCTACAATGTTGCAGCTTGCCCTTCTGACCCCATTTCCTCATTGTGTGCAGCTCAGAGAAAGTGATCCTCAATTCCAAATCTTTGCTTTTATTAGCTCCCAGAGAGGGGTAGGATTTCATCCCAGCCTTATCTCTGTTATAAACATCCTGTTACCATTCACATCAGGGGGATATCTTTGGAGAAAATGATTAAATACGTTCCACCAGACGCAAACGGTGTCCCCCGATGGGTTTTGCGCAGTACGCGGCGATTTTGCGCGTGTGGGTGTCGTCAAACAGCGCGAGCCCAATCATTGCAAAAGGGGTGGAAATTTTTCACCCAAGTGTGAAAACACATTGGGGCTCTTCCACAAAATAACGCTATCTCTGCGTTTAAGAGAACAGACCTAAGTGCTGCATCTAGTCCTAGCCTAGCTCAGACAGCTTAGCCATAGAGGTCTAATTCTGCAATCTTCTACCTTTTTGCTAACTCCGCTGCAAACCACCTCCAATTATTTAAGCCAGCAGCAAACATGATGTCAGCAGTGGTGCTTCTCCGGCTCCATGCTGATTTCAGGGTCAAAAAAAGCTCAAGCACATTCTTGCAGAATCATTAACAATATTCACTCCATCTCTCTAAAAATCATTTTAAGCAAATAATTTTATTAAGTGCTGCATGCTCAAGAAGGCAGACACCTGGAGGACACCTTCCTCATGTCCCACAGGTCACCATCACGTACCACCGCTCCACAGCGGCAGCTTTTCAGCCAAGGCATGTATTTACAAACTTTGGCTGCAGAGTCCACCAAAGGGACTGAGAAAGTAAGCCTAGGCTGTCCAGCAATATATGTAGGTGGTACTTCTAAAAGAATCTCTACCTCTAGCCTGCGCATCCCAAAGCGTTCACAAATCAAGAAAACTGACACTCCTTTTCCCAAAAAGTGCTTTGTCTGGGTGTACCTGTACGTCACCAGTACGCAGTGTGAAAAAGGGAAAGAAAATACCTGATCATGTATTGCACTTGGCACATGGCAAAGCTGGATACATGCAGGAGTGCAAGGGTGGGGTTTGCAGGTACTAAAGAAATCGCATTTCCCATATTCAGTGGTAACCGACAGCTCACAGAGACACACAGGACAAGAGGAGGGGGTTTGCACAGAGAAGCGCATATTCAGAGGCTGTCTGCTCTGCCAACACATCAACTTCTTGCGACATCTTGACATCTTCTTGTCTAACTCTACCTTGTGGCAATGACCCATAACACTCATCTTTTGGTGTCTTTATACAAGTGATCGAGGCCAAGACCATACAAATCCCACGTGTCCAACATTAAACTCTTGAATTCAGTCATTCAGGAATATATTTTCAGTGTCACAAAGTGCAGGTAGGTCCATCACTTTGCACCAGAGCTGTGTGCAAAATTATGCACCCTTTTGATCTAGAAAATACATATCTTCTCAAGTAAACCCCTGGATTTCCAGACATGCTTAGCAAGCACCAGGACTACTCGATTTGGAGCTCAGCCCTACTTTCCCCCCCAAAAAAGCTTCCAGTCCAATATCTGGACTGGAAAATTACAATTGTTTTGTGTAGAAGTTAAAAGGATAGATATCTGTCTCCTTTTATTTTTATATCTACACTAAAAAAAAAAAAGTCCTCTGGGAATTCTTTTTTAATGAATTTGTGGTTATACAAATAAAAACTCCCAAAACCAAAACATTTTCTTCCATGTTCTGTAATCAACTTCTGACTCCTTTTGTTTTTGGAGGTTTGACTAAAAACAATTATTTGGGGTGTTAAAGAAAACAAAACCCAAAAGTGAAAATTTTAAACACAAACTGAATTTTATGTGGAGAGCTAGTTCCACTTTCTTCCTTTCCTGTCCAACCAAAGATTAAAAGATATATGAACTAAAACTGAACATTTTGCACAATTTCTTTACCTCCCTTTGCTGGAGGCCATTGTACATCAAGCAGCTTTTCAATTTAATCTTTTGATTTTAACAGCCTTTGTATCTAACAAAATGATACACCTTCCAGGGGATGAAGAGAAGGAACGGCCCCTGCGTTCTCCAGTCCTTTCAGCCTTTTCTTCTTGCTGAAGCAGAAACAGGATGCCACACACACAAGGGGACAACTGTGATCAGGGAAAGGTCCATCTCTGTGCAGACCTCAAAACATCACCTCCCAATGTTTCACTCAGCCCCAGCTCAGATGTGCGGGAGCACTATGGGCCACGACAGCACCAGTTGACAGTTGGGCCCATCCCACACCTCCCAGCAATGCATATAGCCCATGGTTTTCTGCACTAACTGGAAAGGGTCACCCACAAGCAACCAAACAAGATGTTGATGACTTGTACTCGCGCAACCTTTTCTATGAGGAGCCTCTACGTGGCCCCAAGTGCCAAACAGCACCCTTTGGGATCATCATTAACAGAGCCAAACTCCTCGGGAGGAGGAGAGGCAGCAATGTGGTTAAGAAAAGGTAGAAACACGCTCAGAGGGGTGCAGAGAGTACACGCTTATCTCCCGAGCAGCCACTCCTCCCGTCCCCAAATGGGGTTAAAGCTCCTCCAGCAAACACTGTTCATTTCCCTAGTTGGCGTGTGGCCAGAAGATTTTGCCTTCCAGTCATGTGAACTTTTCAATTTGTGATTCTTACAAGCTGAGCTTACATGAAGCTGTTTCCTGAAACAAACTGCTTTTATTCCTCCTCCATCCCTCTCTCCGCTCCACCATTTCTGGTACAGCAAAATCAAGCCCATTTATTGATCAGCCAACAACAAAAAAGGTTCTGAAAGTTCAAGGCATCCCTTAAAAGCTACGGTGACATGGTCTCCTATCAGATTTGCTCAGTTTAACTACTCTTCCCTCAAACATTACATCCCTTAACGTGTGTTTAAACAGGTCTTGGCCTCTCGGGTACATTTTTTAACGACCTTTGTTTTAACCCAGTGGGTTCACCGGGGCAAACGAAATGCTGCAAGACATGTGCGAGCCACGACTTTTGCTGAAGTGGGAACCTGATCACTGATTTCAATTAAAAAAACCAGATCAGATTCTATATCTGTACTTCCAAAAATCAGCCTGTCTGCTGTTTTTACCATAGCTGGATATAAGTAACACAACATGATGCCCTCAGATGTTGTTTATCGATGTGGGTGGAAAAAAACACTACATATACAATTTTTTAATTCATTCAAGACTAGGACACAATTAAGTAGAAAGACTTCCCCAAAGAAGGTGAATGGGTAGCGGAAGAGAAGATCCGTGGCTTGTTGTCGCTAGAGACAGCACATTGGAGGGATTGACTCCACTTCTATGTAGCAGAGGGTTAAAAATCAAGCTCGGGACACAGAGCGAGGCATCCCTGCCTGCAGCGCGAGAAGCATCTCTGCTCCGTGGCAGCAGGGGCGAAGGGAGCCAAAAGAATGCGAGGTCGCATAGCAAAGTAATACACACCGGGTTATGTCACAGGCAGATGGTGGAACCTCTGCTGGAATAACATGTGAACATCTGCTCATTTTTTCCTGAAGATGAAGTAGATTGGAAGGAATTAAAGACACCGAGAGGTATAAAAGTGAAAACTACAAGAATGCACTCAAAAGAGTAGATAATGTAATATAAATAAATAAAGTGTCCTTTAAAAAAAAAAAAAAAAAACCCCAAAAAACTTTCACCTCTGCTAAAAAACAGCATTTTCCTAGGAGGGGGTTGTTTCTTACTTTTATTTTTATCTTTACTTTTCAGGAAAATAAAACTTCTGTCCTTTTCCAGGACTGAAAAACTCTTGCTGAACTTTGCGATCAGACCTGAAGCCTGACATTCTCAGTCCATGCCAGGTCTCAAAAGCAAGCAGTGCATTTTCTAGGCATATATTTAGTTTTCATCACCTTAACTGGGATTGAAATATGCATTTAAGATCGGGGTTTTCCAGGACTTGGGCAACTAAATCTCTTCAGCCCCACCAAAAAAGTGTCCCATATTGGCCATGCGCCTCAAGAAGCGAACAGCCCATAGGAAACACAAGGCTCTGGGATTTAGGGAGGTGGAAAGTACCATCAGGCTGGGTTTAGACAATCCTGAGAGCCAGCGAAATGCAGGTTCCACGTCTCTCTCAATAAATCTTTTGCTAAACAGAAAACTCAAACGTACTGAAGAACAGAATTGCAGTACCTCATGGGACAGGAGCATTCCAAGATGCCCAGCATCTGAGTTTAGCAGATTTAGGGACCTTCTGCCATCTGCTCAGCCCTCGGGACTGGTTTGGGCAGCTGCTGGAAGGTTTGAGCTATTCAAATGATAAAAGGATTACTGGAGGTCATCCCCACCTCAGTAAAAAGCCGAAGCCCAGCTTTCTTCACAGCAAACCGACTTCCTTCATTTAATTGTATGCTGATTACAATCAAGAATGCACAAGGGTTTCTACAGAGAGAGCTTACACTCACTTTTTTTTTAAAAAACAAAACAAAACAAAAACAAAACAACCTTTTTCCAATTTAATATTTGATCTCTGATCTACCTTTTCCCTATATTTTCTCAGTAAGTACGTTTTGGTGTTCAACCCAAGTAACTGTCAGCCTGGGTTGGAAATGCTGAGGCCTGACATTTCTAGATTAAATGTCAACCAGATGTTTGTGCGCTTCCCTTACAAGCCTTTCAAGAAGCTTCCCAATTTAGTATTGTGTTTCACTACCAGGGGAAACCAGAGTTCATACCATACTATTTTGAGCTGAAAGAGATTGAAAGCTTTGAGGGGGGAAAAGAAACGACAGGTACCCAAGCGATAGGAAACACTATGCCAAATTGCAATCCACAATAGCTGGTGTCCATCTCCTATTTTTTTCTTTTCTTCAATATATTTGAAGTCTGACTGAAATAAGTTAGCTTCAACTCCAGAAACTATTTTTATATAACACTAACATTTTCCCTCGAGCAAGGGAAACGCAGAACGGGACGTTGCCCTTCCCTTAATCCTCCCAGCTGTGGTGCCAGAGGTGGCACTGCTTCTGACAATGGAGAGCAGAATACAAGGGAAAAATTGAAGAGAGATTTATTCATGAAGAGAGGAGAATATTACTGCAGCTGTAATTGTCTTTACGACTCCTACCTGGGATGTAGGAGGGTTTTTTTTTTCCTCCGCTCTTTCATCTCTGTACAACCTTGCAAAAGAGAAGCTTCAGCTCCTGTTCCGTAAAATGGAATTTATAGTAGGATTTTTTTTTTTTTGGTGTGTTCGTTGCATTTTGTATGGTCTTCAGAGCAAGGGACACGCTCTTATTATGCTCCTCACATATACTGCAACAGGGCCTCAGGCAGAGATGGGGAACTCTAGGTGCCAATGTAGTCAATAAATAAGGACATAAATAATACAGTTACAACATGTGGCTGAGAACTGGCTCTCATCCCAGAAATTCAGAGGGAACTTTCCTGTTTTTGTTAGTTTAGTTCGATTCTAGTTTCTTGGTCAAAGTAACAATTTTTTAAAACTGAATTTTCAATATTGTGAAAGAAGTCAACAGGGAGATCTAGACAGTGACCCTACAAGTAGGCTATCGTGAACATCTCCAAGAGGCAAGGAAAGAATCAGCTAATTGCTGCTCACGGAGCATGCAGGACCAACACCCCGTCCCAAGCCAGGTCCTCCACTTACAGCTGCAACCAAATTCCAGAATCCAAGTTTTTTTGGATCAAGTCTATCTATTAAAAACAACAACAACAACAAAAAAAAAAACAAACAAAAAACCCCAACAAAAACAAACAAGAACCCGTCCCTCCAAAAAAAAAAGGTCAATAACACATGCACATACCCTGCAAGAGTTAAGTTTTGCCATAAAGGTCAAATTCTTGTTCTCTGCATGTAGCAAGCTCCAAAAGTTGTTAGAAATAAGATCCCCAAAAAATCCCCACTGGTGTGAGCGTTCTGGAAGAAGTAAACACCTTCAGGGCCTCCAAATCCACCCTCCGTGCGTGCAGTGGGAGCCGCGCTGATCGGCCAAGAGCTGGTTCCTACCCATGAAAACACAGGCAAGGTTTCCCGCTGAATTTCATTACCGAGAACGAGGAGCAATTCCACTAGACTCAGTAAATGGCTTCCAGACCGCAGCGCGGTGTGACCGCGATGAGAATCTGACCTCACGCACTCATGCGGCGGGAGGCTGGGAAATATATTGGGTGAAATCTTGGCTTTGCCGAAGTTGGTGGCAAAATTCCCGTTGACTTCAGGCAGGACGTGGATTTCACCCATTACATTTTTGGATGTCAGGGCAGCAACCCATTACCAGCTCCTGTTCCAGCCTCCCAGGTCTTTTTTGGAGCCAGTTGTCAGGGATCAGCAACCCCTCCAGAGCTGCCATATGTTCCCCAGCAGGATCGCAACACGCTGGTGAGCCCAGGGTTGGTGAGCATGTTGGAGGACTCTCCATAAACGTGTCACCCAAAACAGAGCAGAAAGAGAAAAATCTGGTAATTTAGAGCAACTCCTACGTTATTAGGGACTGGATTACTCTGCTTGGTGGGGGGACACTGTTGAAGGCTTTAGAAACCAAAAATGATCTCTGCAAGGGCCTGGTGACTCATTGTCCTGTGAAAAGTCTCTTTGACAACACAATGGCGTCTGAAAAGAACAGATAGAAGAGATGCTAAGAACAAAGAGATATTGAAAGGAATAACAAAAGGAAACGAAATTAAGGCAATTAATCTATCTACACAGTTACAGAACAATCCCATGGTACTGTCTTTACATGAATCCAAAGACTGGGAAAGCGCTAAAGTCAGCTCAAAATCCTCCGACAAAAAACTCATGGGCTATGTCCATCTCCTGCTGAAGTGAATGAGCGGGATTTTGGTGTGGCGATGAGAACATATAGCTTTAACGTATCGAGTTGTCAGTCTCTTAAAACAAAAGTGTTTTCCAAATTAAGATTTTTCTAAGTCAAAGCCATATTCACTGCTGAGGACATGTTGAGAAACATCTGCTCAGGACCCGTTTTAGGTGCCAGTTGTTCGCTGGGAAAAGTTGCCAACTGCTCTGCTGGAGAGCAGCACAAGTGGAAAACAGACAGAGTTGGGTTTTGTTCACAAAACGCAGGAGAGAAGGAAACCTATGGTGTAATTTCTGAGGGTTGCAAAGAGCAATTTTCTCCCAGCCAAGCTAGTTCAGAAGCGACAATGGCATATACAGAATAAATACTTATGTCATTATGATCAGCTCCAAGTATTTTAAGTGAAAAGGTTCATGTTTAGTGCAGCTCTAACATGAATGGTATTGCCAGAGAAGAGACAGCACCTAAATTGCAAACCATAAATCTCATTGTTCATATCACAGGAGTGGAGAATATTAAACATATCCCTGGTAAGTCTTCCTCATTCCAAAATATGATAAATTAACACCTACCAACCTCTTAGACAAGACAACAGCAAACCATGAATGAGCCATGACCTGGTCTCTCATTGAAGAATCCAGACGTGGTTTGCTTTAAGAAAATAAATTCTTTCTAGCTCCCAAAAATCAGAGCTATCTAAATATCACCAACTGCTCAACCACAGATGAATCTTCGCTACCTGACGCATACTTGAACAGAGACACACTGCCTGTTTTTGTTTACAAATAATTATAAGCCCCACCTGGAAATTCTGCCTTGGTGAATTTACATTGCTCAAATTATTTTCTCCAAACCTGACTCCTTTTGTAGTGCTGAGGCCTAAAGTCAAAGAAGTTCTGTGTGTTTACAATCAACAACAACCGAGACCAGCTGAATATATAATCACCTTTGTCCAACACACACAGGCACAGGCAAGCACAGGCAGAATCAGAGTTCATCTTGCAAGGCAGGAGATGCTGGAATGCTAACGTATACGATCAGAAAACACGTTCCAGTGCGCTAAAGTAATTTCGCTGTTCAGGAGCAATCTTGTGCTCCTCAGAAAGAAAATTACTTAATATTTGAGAAAAGGAAGGTTGTTGAATCGCACTAGTAACAGCTTAGCTCTTTTAGACCCAGGAAAAGCAACGGCAAGAAACACATTGGTTTCCTCCACCCCAGTCTGAGCAAGCCAGAGGTGGATTCTTCTCAGTGCTACATATTAGTCAATCTTTTTCCTTAGCTTCTTGCATCAAAACAACAATAACAACCCCACAAAACCCCAAGACAAGTTCTCAAACGACATCAGTCCTATCCTAACACAATGGTAAAGGCACCCAGCTAAGCAGCAGCAATGCAGGAAAGGCAGGTGGAAATTCTTGAAAAAGCAATGGTTCAGCTGTTTTCAAAAAAAGAAGCAAACCAAAACCCCACATGAATATTCCTACAAACAACATTTTTTTTCAGCCTTTTACAATGATGTTAAAGGGACAGCACTAATTCCCAGCAGGCGGTGAGGAGCCCTGCCGTTATTTGCGTCTGGTGCGCAGACACCCAAATCCTCCAGCCTTGTCTCAGCCAGCGCTCAGCGGGATGCTGCAGAGCAAACACCAGGTAACGAGCAACCTTAAGACCTCACCACCTAAAGCACACAAGCAGGGAGGGAACTGTTGCCATCTTATCAGCGAAGAAATAAAACACAGCGCAGAGAACAACTTGTCTGAGGTCAAAGAAGGAATTGGTAGGAACCCCCACCATCCTAAATGCCATGATGTTGTCTTTACCTCAAAAAACAAGCTTTTTCTAGGAAATAATTCAGAATTCAGGCCTGCATCCATGTAAAATTCACCTCTCTGCATTATTTGCACATGCACAGTAGGGTACATTCCTCAGACAGGTAACATGGATCAATATTCCTGTATTTAAAGCACAGAACGGGGCAAGCATTTTAATCCACCTGTAGCATGCAATTCTGTTACATCCCAGGAACACTACGAGGAATCCTTTATCGACAAAAGCCTCTCAGTTACACAATGCTCCTTAAAAGCCTTGGGCCACGCTCCAGTGAGGACTCCACCTGCATGAGACCTCCCCTCAGCTCCTTGCAGCTGCCGAGCTAAAGCTCTTGGTGGAGACATCACCACAGCCAGACAAAAATCTCTTTGCACTTGCCACCAAAAGCTTGTCACCAAAGTCCCACCTCTTCTAAGATGGAGGTGTTACTGAATTGCAGGTACCAAGTTTGCCTCCCCAACTTCAGCCTCCACAGAACCTTAAACAGGGAATTGAGATTGCACAAGAGTTCACCCAAGGCACCCCCACTGCAGCACAATACCTTGAATGCTGGTGTCCACTCCACGCGTTGTGTTCTGGTGGCAGAGCAGATCTTCAGCCCCTTTGCAGAAACAAGGAAAAGAAATGGCAGCTGCTGCTGCTGCAGGTGGTCTTATCAGCGGCACAAACTCCCAAGGTTCCCCCTGGTCACAGGCAAACAAATTGCCTTAAACTGTGCCACCTGGAGAAGTTCACCGTTCAGGTGCCTTTGCTGGTGATTTCTCAGCTGCTCTGAGATCAGCTGCTGAATAAAGACCAATTCTCCCAGTTAGCTGCATTTGTACTGCTGGGTTAAACCCCAGACATTTGTTCTAAAGGCCCACCAATATAGCTGGTTGTTATGTTGTTTTTTTTTTTTTTTATTTATTATTTATTTCTTAAGCATTGTTTAGCGTGGAGGTGAGTGCCCTGCACCTGCGGTGGGTGGGTGGGTGGCTCTAGGCAATGTGAGTGCAGATGTTTTTGATGAGAGTGGCAAAGGAGCCAGGGCATCGTAGACCTCCCTCCCTTGCTGGGTGCTTTCCTAGGCACCCATCTGGATTCGGGCTTTGGAACGTACCTTGGATGCCCCAGAGAAACTCTGTGTAAAGTGCTGTTTTCACACCAATGAAAAAATGAAAATATTTCAAAATGACCTCCCATTAAAGCGCTAAAACATTAAGACTACAGAATTGGCTGGAAGTGCTTATTTTGAAAGAAAAAAAAAATGCCACTGTGTTCCATATTTGACCAGAATTGGTATTTTTAACCATTTGACAAGTGGCAACTTCAGAACAATCTGCTTTAAAAATGTTAATTATTTTTTCCTTTATGTTTTTAGAAATAAAACTTCTTTTCCTCCCAAATTAGTTACAGATCAACCCAGAGGAGAGGGCAAAATGTGTGTATGTTAAAACGTAAATGGTATAGCTCCACAACAAAATTCAGCGGCTCCTACTTAGCTCCAGAAATCTCATAAATACGCTGTTGTCCACCCACTGACCTCTCAAAATATAAAATATCCTCAGAACCTCTGACACTGTCTATCTGCACAGCAGATCACTAGAAATTAGTATTTCTGGATATAGTTTGTCCACCCTCTGCTCGTTTGGAGCAGAGAGTAAGCAAAATTAGATGGTTTCGGCAGATGCTAAGATGCTCTGAACTAGGTTTAAAGTCCTTGGGTAGTAAAATACTCTTTATTTATTGTGTAGTGCTTCTTTCACAGTTCAGGCATAGTTCAGTCCCAGTCATATAAATAATACTCTGACTATTATAACAGAAAAAAAAAAAAAAAGTATATAGACCTACTTATTACACCAACCAGATAAGGCCACGGTGATTTATTGACTACACCAGAACATTTATGGGCTCATTAACCAGAGCTACAAGGATAATGAATTTTATGGACATCGAAGAATTCATGCAGATGAGCAGGCTGGCAAAACACATAATGTCACACGGTTTTGAATACCGCTCATCCAACACCAGTAAAACACAGCTCTCCGAGAGCTGGGGCTTGTTGGCAGTTCAACCAGCGCAGTAAATAACTCCTGCCCTGAAGTGAGACGGGTACGGGGAAGCTCCTGCAGCCCGACCTCGGCCACCACTCTTGCCTGGCACATGTAGGACATGCAAATATTAAATTTGTTTGAATGACAAATAGTTGCCACTGGAACACAAAGGCACCAGCCCAGCGAAGCAAACTCACGGCTGCTTGGCCCAAAGATTTATGGGTTCCTAATTTTCACATGTTTCAGGAGCAAATCCTTCCTGAGATTAAAAAAGCACTATGTCACCCCTGATTTTTTTTTTTTATTGATGTTAGTCAAAATAGGTAATTGCCTTGCTCTCTCAGCAGTGATGGTTTTATGGTAACCCTTGAAGGTAGGGCAAGATCTGCTGCTGGAAGGCACACAAGTGGCTGCTGGTGGTGCTGGGAGGAGCAGGACAGCAGGTCTGGCCCCAGAATGAAAAGAGGTCCAGGAGAGCTGATTGATTTTCAGGGACAACCTGAAACACTCCAGAAATATTCATCCTACCAAGCAGAAAAGCAAGCAAAAGTAGCAGGAGCCTACATGGATGAACAGGGAGCTCCTGACAAAACTGAGACCTAAAAAGGAAGTATACCAGAGGTGACCTGGGAGGAATACAGAGGGTGATCGGACACTGGAGCAGGTTGCCTGCATCCACTTCAGACCCAGAACCCTGTTGAGATGGTCAGTGTTTACGGCTCCTTTTTTCCCAAGCGCAGACAGACACGGGTGGGAATGCCCTGCCTTTTGCACAACTGTCCTGTGGTCAGAGCTCTCAGCTCTCTGTGGGGAACTCTCCCAGGACTGTTTACGTGTTTTACAATAAACAACCTTGGGATAAAACAAAACAAAACCCAAGTGAAATAATCTTGGGAGTTGGGATGAGAAGCCAGGAACCCTACCTGCGGGTCGGGTGTCCTGGGCGCTGCGTTACAAAACCCTTTTCCTTCATCCCCTGCCACTGTGAAGCTGTGCTCGGTGCTGCGCTGCTGCTCTGTCTCTGTCACGGGCGCAGAAAGCGCAAGAGGAGAAAGAAACCCACACCTTCCCTTGCCCTCCTCCTTCAAGGGGAATTCTCCTTGGTTCAGAGGGAGCTCTCTGGATCCCCCTGTTTGAGCTGAACAGAGGCCCTCGGATTTCTCAGCCAAGCCTTTAACCTCGAGGCCATACAACGGGATAAGCAGAAACAACTAAGCACCTAAAAGATGTCAGCTTTCTTGTTTTTCTTTTTCTGTTTCGCTGCTTTGCCTTACAGTACATCTCCGAGAAAGCAAAGAGCTCAGAGATTTCCAGTCCTCTCGCCACTGTTCCTGCGTTGTTATCTCAGGGCAGAAGGTCTGGCTTTGCAGCCACGCATTGCATGTCACACCTCGGCGTATTGATTTAGCAACAGCCGCCTCTGATTTATGGGTGCAACTGACATTAGAAGTGGTTCCTGTACAAAAAAATACATGATAAAATGTAGCACATTCAGTAGACATCAATTTAGAGCCACTAAACCTCACCAGGAATAGTCTTGTTCTTCAAAGTTAAGCACGCGCTCCAGGGTTTTACAGGTATTTAAGCACAGCTCAGCACTGTGCTGCTTATTTTCGGGTGGTGTTTTTAAAGGTGTTTGACCAACAACAATTGTAAACTGAAGGTCAATACAATTTTCAAAAGCTTTTCAATGCTTTCGTTGCTCTTGGTGGGAGTTAGTACCCAGATCATCAAAGAGCTTTGGGTGTTTCCTCTGACAGAATCAGGAGACTGAAATCCTGAAATGAACTGGTTCTAGGCATAAAAAGCTTGAAGACTCGGTCCCTTGAAGGATCTGGGCCTAGGAGTCTTCTGAAACTCTCCCTCCACAGAGGGAGGAAAGGTGGCCTTCAGGCTTCACAGCACTGAGCAGGGAATACCCAAACACGCAGCTCAGGGCCTTCACGGGCGTTTTTCCCTGGTAGTGTCACTGAAGGGCAGGCATCTAAAACAGCAAAGAGAAAACGCTCACCTTGACCTAAAACCTGTACTCTTTGGGACAGAAACTTTGGGCCTGTTATTTCATTTAAGTGCCTGCCGATACACCTAATTCTAGACAGGAAAATCAGATGGGAGCCACCTCAACCCAACGCAGACCTCTGGAGTTCACCTTCCAACTTGCCTTCATGGCCAACAAGAGAAGGCTTTTTTAGGGGCTGATAGGTTTGCCAGATTTTAGGGGGATGGCCATTTCTCTGTGCCAGGGTGACTAGTTCATGTGTGGCTTAGAGGATCAGCCTCTGTAGATGGATAAATTTAGGTGAGACAACTTCTCTCCCTGCTGCAGGGATGCCATATCCTACTGAAATCAAGCAGGGTTAGCCACCTCGATACTTTGAATGTCCCACAGGTCTCTACCACTGATTTTTACGCAAGTAAACGCCCATTAATACGTGACCTTTTGTCTTTCTATGTGTCTGCTTAGTGTGTGGATTATTGGGGCATCAAATAATATCACAGTAAGGGCTGGCTGAAATTTCTCATAGGAATACCTGTACATCAGACACAACAACTTGTAAACAGCCAATGAATAGACAGAATTCCATGCAAAACAGCAACCAAACAAAACATGTTGGCTTTTAAAAACCATTCTTTGAGATTTTGCATTTTCTTTCCATTTCTGAAACACTGAACACACAAATGTTTTTTACATTATTACTAGGATCTTTCATGCTCTCCCCTCTCTTTTTTTTTTTTTTTTCCACTGGAAAATGCAGAAACATTGAAAGTATTTTGATGTGTTTTGACTGCCTTTCACATGTCATACTGTTTTCCATTCAAAAAAAAGCTGGAAAACAGGAAAATCTTAAATGAAATATAGGAGGCTGGAAACGCAGCAAAACCATGGCAATGCCACAACTGAATAAGAAAGCTAAAATGTTTTGGTTTATAGAAACCAAAATGTATAAATCTTTCACTTTAATATTTCATTTTGCTGAAAAAAAAAAAAAGTTTTCCTATATTTCCTTCTCAGTCTGACGGGAGATGAAAACTCCTGCAGTATTACCCTCTTCCTAGATGAGATATGCCATCTGCAAAGGAAAAAGGTATGGAAACGAGCGCTATAAACGGCCCAGCATTAATTGCAGTAATTTCCTCGCGGCTAAAAAACGGGTGTCGCAGGGCCTTTTATTCCCCTAAATTCTCTTCATCCTTTTCTTTAAATAGCTGAAGTGTGAATGTCGCTTGACATTTCTTTTTCTTCGGGGAGCAGTTATACCACCCGTGACCCTTGGCTGTGTCTCCCAGAAGCTGCAGTCATTTTCAGTTAAGGGTAATTGGCACCAGAATACACTTTGTTCTGTATAGTGTTAAAAATGGGCTACTTTGTTTTGCCAACCTTCCTGAACTTCCTTTCAGTTCAATGAAGGAGCGCAACATTTGTATAAGAAAGAAATATTGTCTTCAATGGGAAATGTATTCCATGTGTGTTATAATTTATATTATGACAGATCTTTCTTAACGTACAATATTGTTATTCACTGAGTAGAAAGAAACTTTATCGAGTTTGTTCTTTCTCTTTTTTTTAAATGTGTTCTTTGAGGCAACCATAATTTTTATTTGCGGAAATATGGGATAAATTTGAATAATAAATTTATATTAAAACTCCCATTTGTATTCTATTTCCTTCATAAATCTGGGTAAGATGTCAGCCGAGCGGTTCATATATAAAATATTAGAACAAACATTGCCTGTCTAATTGAAAAATCTGTCTTCATCAAGGACCTGGAGCTGAGCTTAAGAATGAAAGATGGAGGCTTTATTTAATGCAGTTCTGCCCCGACTGTCATGAATGCTGTCTTTTTTCTTCCCCTTCACCACCTCAACAGAAATAGCAAAGCTCTATTCCCCAACTGGTCTTAAAGGCTGAAATACAAAGATACGCAGAGAAAAGAATGGCCGCTGGTGTCTGTAGAGCGGTTTAACGTACTTATGTTCCCGAGCGTTAATCCTCCTGCACTTAAAGGATGGGAGTTGCAATCCCTACTGTATTGGCTGGCCCGCGTTCAAAATTTACGGCTAATGTAATAATCTTCCCGGGTCACCCCATGGGGTCGTTCCTGCTATCATCAGAGGATGTAACTACAACAGTTGGGAGAGATAAAGGTGAAAGCAGAAAGGGAAATGAAAAAAGGAGGCTGGGAGGCTTTTGCAGACCAAGGAAAGAAAAAAAAAAAGGAAAGGGAAGGAAAAAAAAAGAGCCTATGTGTGTTTTCAGAACCGTTGGGATTTCCCTTGCTGATTTAAAGCTCAGAGAGTGAGTGTGAAAACCTGCCAAACCCAACAGCGTCCCCTGATCCAGCCAGGCTTTCACAAGAGCAACTACAAAGTTGGTCACGGTTTGAAACGGAGACGGGGGAGCAAGTGGCCCCTGGAGCACACGAGGGCGAGAGCCGGCGGGACTCCCTTTGCCGGGTGCCGTGTCCGGGGAGCCTGGCTGGGTGTCTGGCCTCATAATTAGTGATTGAAGGAGGCCACTGAAGCTTGTTCACATATAAATACGTGGGTAAAGCTTTTCTTTGCCGCACTCAGGAAGCACAGAGGTGAACGATGGAGAAACAACACTGGTTTTTATAGAGCAGCCATCAAAGGAGATAAAACCCTACTTTTCCAAAGCTGGATCCTCCCCAGGGCCTAATGAACAGCGTGGGGAGGGTGAGGGCCGCAGCGCTATGGGCAGGGAAAAGCTGCATCCAGATGCGGACTTAGCTGGCAGCAAATTTGTGCAACACTTCGAGGTGCATCAGGTCAGAGATACAGCCCTGGCATCTCCTGCAGATGTGAGCAGCTGTTGGGGTGCTAATCCACAGCTTTGGAAAACCAAGTTCAGTTCTTATTCTATTAGACACTCTCTCTGCCACCTTGTTCAGAGCACTCAGCTCTTCCCAACCTTGGATTTTGGTTTTCTGCAAAATATATTTCTGTCGCTTTCAGCTATGATCCTGGTGCTACCACCAGGTGTCCAGGTGCCCTGGGGTTCAGCCCTAAGCAAAGGGGTTGGCAAGAGATATCTGGTGAAAGAAGTGGTTAAAAAAAAAAAAAAAAAAAAGGAAAACAAAGGAAAAAGAGAAATAAGAGAAATTGGAGAAATTTGATTGATTTTCAACAATACTGAAGAATCCAAACAACTGGAGGAAGAACAAACAACTGTCAAGGAGAACTATGTAAGCGTGGTCATGGGACTATTCTGACAGACACTAAAGGTGGGCGTAAAATCAATGTTAATAATTGTCATGTATTGCTTAGTCCTGTGGTCACTGAAAAATTTATCTTCCAGGTTTTGAAGGAAATTCTGGACCCTCAAGGACCAAAGAAATGGTGACTTTTCAGAGGAGTTCAATCTGCATTTGGGACTCTTCAAGCACCTGACCAGCATTTTCACAAAGGGAGGAGGCAGAAGCTGAGCATCTATTTAGCATCTCAAACTTTCCTTTGACTCAAGTGTCCTCCGCCACTGTAGAACTCCTAGTAAAGTGAAGCGTTAGGATAGCAGAAATACAGCAACAGGGAACCAATGACTCCAACACTAATGATATAACCGGTGTAAAGAAAACCACAAACTAACAAATCTGTCGAAAAAAAAATCAGACCGTCAAAATAGGATATACTTCATTTTCACTATGCTCAGAAATGAAACCAATATCATCCTGAGCTCTCGAAGTCCTGGAGATCATGTCTCTTCTCATGGTAGCTGGTGATTCATCCAAGGCGTAAGACAATCTCATTTGTCTCCTGTCACAGGTTCGCAGGCCTAACGATTTTTCACGTAGGCAGTATTGCTATGGTGGAATTACAGCCCGGCAATGCCTTTCACCTTTCGGGGAGAAACTAGGGAGGGAAAGGATGACTTGCAATAGAAATATTTTTCCTTCAGCCAAACAGATAAGGAAAAAAAAAAACCCATCAACTGCAACACAAATACTCAGCAAGAATCTGAGAAAACTGGAATGAATATTCTTCAACTCCGGAACAAATTTGCAAATTAAAATGTCTCATTTTCTGGTTTTGAAGAAAAACAGAAACACTCCAAGGAAAGTAGAAACTTTCTGTGATTTGCTTGCTTTGGCAGAAACCAAATAGTTTCTGATAATAATTTTTATGAACACTGTTTTTATCAACCTTTGCTCTGACCACCACTTTATTAAAAACTAGGGAAGCCTCTTATTAAAAGACATGTAAAGAAATAAGCTAAAAGCAAATCACCTTCTCTGTTTGCATGAGACATCGATAGTGGAGATGTAAAGGCCAGGTTGGACGAGGGTCTGAGCAATCTGATCTAGTGGGGGATGATCCGGGTCCTTGCAGGGGGGTTGGACTAGATGACCTTTGAAGGTCCCTTCCAACCCAAACTATTCTATGATTCGATGATTCTAAAGAACGTGACTTTCAATCAAAGTCGGTGAAAAACTTGGCATATCCCTGGGGACAAAATTCAGCTGGCAGTAGGGACTTCGACAGCAGCTGGTCTGGAGCCTCATTACAGAGGCAGTGGCTACTAGATGGCTGTGTGGGGCAAGGAAACCTGGCTGGGGATGGGGACCACATCACCATCTTCACTTGTGTGCTCAGCCCCTTGAGCCTTTGTCCACTGACCAGCTCGTGACTGAGAATTTCCCACAATGGTAAACATCAAGGGTATGAGCCTTTAATTAAGTTTCAAGAATGCCATCACAGCCTGGGAGCTGATGCTAGAGATGGCTACCAACTGTGCTAGAAATGGCTACCAAGAATCCTGCCTCACCAACAAGACAAAATGCTCATACACCACCCAGAATGTGAACAGTTTGGCGTGCAACATAGCACCACTGCTCTTCTTATGGACTATGTGGTTTTAAAATAGAGGGAGGTAGATTCAGATTAGATATTAGGAAAAAAATTTTTACAATGAGGGTGGTAGAACACTGGAACAGGTTGCCCACAGAGGTGGTGGATGCCCCATCCCTGGAAACATTCAAGACCAGGTTGGACGGGGCTCTGAGCAACCTGATCTGGTTGGAGATGTCCCTGCTCCTTGTGGGGGGGTTGGACTCGATGACCTTTGAAGGTCCCTTCCAACCCAAACCATTCTATGATTCTATAAACAGGTTATTTCTTTCTCAGGCCTTACAATTATCAACCTACGCTTTATGTATACACATATATATATATAACATGAGGAATGGAAGAGGTTAACGGTAGCTCTGGAGGTACCAACTCTGGAAGATACAGTTGCTGACGAGAGCAGCCTTAGCAGTTCACCCTTTCAATCCGATACTGTAATTTATGTAGTGACCTGTCTATTAACCCTGCCGCACCAGCAGCAATTCAGGTTGAGCTGAATAACCTCTGTCATTGTCCTGGCCTGCCATGAGGTTTCTCAGCTCAATGCCACACTTGAATGACACTCTGTCATTAGGCTATATTTAGGTAATGAAAGGTGTAATTAGCTTTGTTCTGCTGCAAGCTGATCCGACCCTGTATGAATTATAAAAGGTAATAAAATAGGTGCACAGATATAAAAACCTGAATAAGCATATTATTCCGTGTAATTTCCCGAACCAAAAACTGATGAAAGAACCAGGATGAGGGAGCCTCAGCCACTCCAGTGCCCCACCAGCCTTGTCGTGAGAAGCCACGCAAAAAGCCCAGCGAAGGTATGTCGAGGCGTATTTTATCAGTCCCTGGCCGTTGCAGCTTTTATATAATTGATGGCATTTTGCGATGATTGCTTTCCTATTACAGTACTGTATCTTATCACCCCATTGTGAGGGGAGCGGCTTTATGTTATTGTCAGCAACTCTCCAGAGCCAAGCATTATGCCGGGCCCAAGCCCTTTGTGGGGCTGTCAGCTTGTCATTAATTGTTCTGCCTGGCCTTTGTCTGGGACTTTGGCCATCTGCTTTATCACACCCCATCAGCCTTGGGTAGGAATGAATGGAACTGATAATATAAAAGTCCTGGCAGGAGAGATACTGGGCTAGAAGCTCTGGATGCCAAATTAGTCAGTCCTTGGGACATCACGCATTTTCTTAGCATGAGTAATTCTAGTCAGGGAAAGGAGTTTTGTGGTATTTGCAAAAAAAAGTGCTGGTGCGTTTGATATGGATGCTATCCTTACCAGCAAATCCTCAGTGATTTACGCCAGGTGAGTGGCACACCTAGCTCGTCTCCAAGACAGTGGAAAACCATGCAATGGCTCATGCACTCTCCGCACCCAGGCCATGATCCTGGAGATGAGCTACTCCTCCATGCTCACTTGATGCCAGCTGCAACAGGACCAAGGCTCCACAGTGAAACATGCCAGCAAAAAAAATCCCCTGCCTGCTATACCAGAAGTTGACCTGGTATCTACCCATAGTTGGGAACAGGCGAGAGGCTTGAGCAAGGACACAAAGCCCAGAAAACCCAGGCATCTGAGCCACCGGCTCCTGGCAGGGCAACTGGTACTGCCAACTCGCTCACACATGCATGGACCTGTGGGCTCCTGGGTTACCTGGCCTCAGATGCAGCACCTCCGAGGAGAAAGGGAGAGGAGACAACCTCACAGCACCACTGCAGCCCTGCATGCAAGCGTAGAGGTGCAAATCCAATGTGCCCCAAGTCTTGTGGACCAGCTGAAGAGCTCCAGGACTTTCAAACGCTTCACACGCATTTGGAAAGGGCTACTCCATGACTGCAGCTTTTGTAGAGTACCTAGTTTTGACCTCTTGCGTCCACCTCACACATTGCTCACTGAACGTGGCTGCTCTTGGGTCTCTCACGGAGCAAGCACTACACACAATGGGAGGCTGGGAGTGTCTGGCCCAGCCTATGCAGAAAATATAGCTCGGAGGAGGAGACTTCAAGGTGTTGTACAGCATTTTCACAGAGTGGCTATGATCAAAAGGCTGTTGGAGTCACGAGAAAGACGCATCCCTCCCGTGGACTCCAGTGGGCTTTAAAGCAGGGCCTGTGATCAGCAGCGTATGAAGTCTCCTCGCAAAAGTCTCCCACAATAAAGATGTTTCACCTGATGCAGATGCTTGTAAAACATTTCTCAAGCAATTATAAACAGGTAATGCTTAAATTGCGTGGGAATATATGTACACAAAGTGAAAGGGTTCTGTTTTGTTTTTGCTAATGAACAGGACCATGGGTGTTTGCTCCCCGGTGGGAAGAAGGAGTTTCTCAGACATATTTCCTAGGTGAGGCAGGAGCTGATGGTGAATATAACATAAAATAAACAAAAGTACCAAAGGCAAATATTCCACTTATTGTATGGCTGTGACCAACAAAGGACTCGTGCAAACCTAGCCTTCAATCCCGCTTTACCACCACTTGCTCTTTTTCCCTCTTATGGGTTTCCAACTCCTGTTTTGTTTGCCGTATATGAAGGAATAAACTTTTTCAACAGCCTGAATGTAGTTCTCTCCTAAAAAAAAGCACAGGCTCCGGGAAGCTTTTAGAACAGCACTAAATGCTCCTGAATGTGTTGCCCTGTGGTAACAAAGGTAAGAAAGACATGAAAAAGAGCTCTCTAATTTTTTTTTTTTTTTTCAGTTCTTGTGTGTGGCATTTAATCAACTCTTCCAATTATCTTATTTCCCCATAGCACATTGCCTTTTTCAGAATCAAGTTTTCCTACCCTCCTGCCCAGTTCCCACATTCCAGTATACAGGAAAGTTCACAAAGCCAGGAGCACAAAGGCAGGTGAGGGGACACAAACCCGAAGCCACTCCTGCCACCAGAGACTTCCCCCAGGAATTACAGGGCAGAGAGCCCTGTGTTTCTTGGGAGATCAGAACAGATTTCCTAGTGATCCTCTCAGGTCTTAAATCTTCTGTATTAGTTCGTCTAGGGCTTAAGTGCCAACAAAATCAAGGCATCACCTACAAGTAGCCGTAGAGCTGATATTTTTTTTTCCTTTTTTTTCTTTTCCCCCAAAGAGTCAGACAAAGCCACAGCAAGATACTCCACATCTACAAGCCCAAACCTGCCACGGGCCCAGCTGGACACAGCCTCGGCGCAACCCACAGCAAACACCTCCCCAGAGCCGCGCCATGACATCGCAGCCGCCCACACTTTCACTCAGGAATGCCTCTGGTCTTGGGAGATGATGGATATTTTCTCCTGATGCTACCCATGGAAAAACAAACAAACACACACACCTTCTGACAGCCCCGTAACCTGGCTACTACCAGGGGGTGGGAAGCCACACCCTACGAGTAGAAAATTACCCCTGGGTTCGGGCAGGTGCGGAGCGCACCGGGTACTTGGTCTCATGAGCTACTTTGCTACAAATTTTGGGAAAAGTTGCTTTACCACCACAATTTAAGTATTAACGGGAGTGAGACACGTGAGCACTTTTCAATTTGCTCTTTGTAAAGTAGGGGTAAGGGCTGAGCCCTGCCTCGCAAGGGGGTTGTGAGAAAAATACAATAAAGGTGGTAAGAAAGTCATAGCCTGCTGGGATGGGGGCCACACACATTCCTGAAATAGATTTCCTTGGGGTCAAGTTTCTCTCGAGGTGGTATTTCGAAAGCTAAACATAAAGAGGTAATGAATTACCGCTCGTGATAAACCAGGTCCTTAGCTATTTACAGTTTAGATATGTCTCATAATGTTTTTATCAGGGCCGGCTCCCGTGCTTTTTAAAAATGCTGGAAATGTCCTGTATGACTGAGTTTCTCTGGCCTTAAGTGATACTGCCTGCTGAATACAATGAAAATGTGACACTTCAAAATAAATGTGTTCTTTCCAAGGAAATCTGGCTCGGACGCCTGATAAATTCCACCATTCACTCAGTTTCTGGAATTTGAAGAATCCCTCCCCATCCTTCAGCTGGTATTTTCTTAAATGTAACTATCAGGAATTATCAAACGTGGGGAATTCCCAAAGGCCCTAACATCCCAGCTGGATCAAAGCGCGGCGGTGATAAGATCGGTGACTGCATACATCCCCATTCTGGGGAAGGTAGGTGGGCGGAAGAAGAAATACAGCGGAGGCCGTGCCAGAAGGTAACGCAATCCAAACACCCAGCTGCCCCAGATGCGTTTTCATCAGGCGTTGTCTGCGACAGACGGTCTTCCCATCTGCGGAGAGGAGCGGTTCAGTCAGAGTTAATCTGGCACGGGGTCACATTTAGCACCTCTGCTCCTCTGCCCAGCTCTTCGGGCCCAGAAAGGGGCTTTGCGTCCGGCCGTCACCTCAGGTCCCTCTCCCAGGCAGAGCAGGGGACTTCCTGATCCAGGAGAGAAGGACAAGGAGAGATACTACATGTACTGATGGATGCAAGCTTGATGCTGGAGAAGATGGTCCATGTCTGAAGAAGATGCACTGACAGTTCCTGCAGTGTTTACATTCCTTTACAGACCCCACAAAGCTGAAGGGCCTTTAAAGTCCTTTAGAAGATACCACGTCTCTGATGGTTTCCTGCCAAAACATAGCCAAGACCTCAGGTTCCATCTTAAGTCAAGATAGTTTTAGTGATTTCATGTTCCTGCAGCAAATGTTGATATCTGCCACGAAAAAAAGTGCTTTTGGAATACGAGACTCCTGCTTTCCAATCAAGGGTGTTTGGGTAAACTCTGTAAACATAAATATATGCATATTCATATTCATGCATTTATTTCAATTACAGATAATGATACCTGTGGATGGAGGGCTGGCACTTACTGCCTGTGGCGTTTTCTCTTTTGCTTTGAGTTTTCTGCAATGTAGACAAGAGGAAAATAAGGAATTCTCCATCCTCCCTACACAGACTGGTTTCCCTCTGTCAGACCCACATCCCACCCCCAAGCTGCAACCGTTTGCTCGCAGGAAGGAACTACAGCACCTTGTCTTCTCTCTCTCAAGGTATTTAGCAGATGTACAGACACATTTTTATCAACCTAAGTTATTAGGAATGCAAAGTAAAGGGGAAAACCTAATTGTATAAGAGGACTTAGCTGAAATATCACAAAATAAGAGCAGGCACTGCTTTGATAACTGCTACGCTGTGGTTCCAGGGAAGATGCTGCATGCTCTCAACTACTTAGCGGCATTTATCTTTCTAACTTTTAATTTATTTTTTTGTTTGCCATTGCCTGGCAGTTGCCAGCTAGGAATTAAATCAAGCTGGGCCACTTCTTTTTCATTTTACTCTCCTGACTCTTACTGTAACAGTTGTGAAGCTGGTTTGCGTAGAATGGAAACGTCAGGGGAAGCAATTTTTTATTACTGGCTTCTGGAGGAAATATGCTAATAACCGTGATACTAGTATTTGTTTCACCAGTTTGGATTGACGTAAAGTGAGAAAGCTGCCGTCAGGACCAGGGCAATTCTGCGCTGGAGGACAACACAGTGCACGCAGGAATTGCTAACGCCACCATCTGCTGGAAATAGATATGTATGTTAGGGCTTTGCCTATTATGGCTTTTATGATTATTTTACTGCTCCTTTTAGTGCCAGAGTTTCCATTTTTCAAGTACTGATTGCTTTCAGGTGCATCAATTCATACGATACCAGCAGAGGATGCATTGTTTAAATGTTTTTCCAAGGACAGAGAAGAGATTCTTAGGATTTTCCTGCTCTTTGGGGTCACTCACAGTGTAGGCTCTGTTAACACTGCCTATCCAATTAGCTGTTTGGATGCCAATGTGATTAATTAATATTATTTAATATGTGCTCAGTGCTTTGCAAGCGGTGCACACATCGTAATGTGACAAATGTGAAAAAAAAAATAACAGCACATAATGACATTATCACACTGAAAGGATGAAAATGCATTAAAAACTCTCCCTGATGGCAAAAGCATTCTGTTCCTTTTTGACATTCCGGCTTGTCTTGAAAACAAGAAGGCGCTCGTGCTCAAAGACAAACGTGATTTTTCCGAGATCTTATATCAGGCTGCAGTCTTCTGCAAAAGGCTTTTTGAGGAGGAATGTGTGTGGAAGTGGCAATGATAGACAGGTAACTATTAAAGATGACAGAAACAGGATATGGTGCCAGGTAGTATTTCAAAGACCCAACCATCAAAACAGAGTCTGGCTGCTTTAAGCAAAATTTGCAAGTGCGTACTAAATTTAAGCATATGCTTAAATAGCAGGCTGAATAAGGAGGGACTTATGCACATATTCAAGTTCTTTGATGAACAGTTTCTTATTAGTGGGTTTAATTTTATATACCTGAAAGTGCCAGAGCGAGTTGCTGGGATGTTAATAGAGAGTGTCTTCGCTGACCAAGCTCAGCCGGTGGGCGGAAAAAGTTGTGGAATGGTGTTAAAGAGCATTCCAGAGCAAAATTAGCTCTGCTTCATAGTATATATGTTTCAAAACATGGGCAAACTGTTAATAACAAGATGAGACATCAAGGCATGCATCAAGGATAACGAGTTAATCATTAAATTATTCCTGTCTGTTTACGTTGTCAGACAAAGTAGCAGTCAAAACATTCAGAACATTGCTTCACTGCTAGAAAATGCACAGAGAAAATACCTTTTTGGCACTTAAACCAGCAATTTTTGTACTCCTGAGTCATCAAAATTAGTTCTGCATTGTTAAACTTTAAAGGAATTCTGCAGATAAAGGAGTCAATGAAATGTCTGACACGTACAAAATATTCAGCGCCAATTGTGCAATGAAGACGATTTATGCTGGAAAAATTAAAGAAAAACCCCTTACTATCACTTTTGATACTTTCTTGTCCTCTCTGACACCACGTACTATTGTTTCTGTGCTTGAGTAAAGGATTTTTAACAGACTAACACAGTGAGAAGGATCTACTTCACCACCCCACTGATTTATACAGTCGCTACAATTCCGCTCTGGAGAGAACAACGTTTTTCCTTCCCTCACTGGGATCAATGGTATCTCAATCAATACCACCAGCTCGTCAGAAATGGTCAGAAATTATGGGGAAAATTGCTGGCCTTCTTAAGATTCACCTTCTTATTTCAACTGAAATGGCTGACAAGTCACCAATCTGCCCCGGTGAGCCTACGGTCTGCACAAGGATGAGAAGAGATGAAGGGGAGCTGTAGCTGTCCACCTTCTGGGGACTGACAAAAACCATGGGGGAAAAGCCCTGACAGAAAGCTGCTCCCCAAAATGGTCATATCTGTCTCGCTCAGGTCAACTGACTGGTGAAAATGGCAGCGTCCGGACACGTGTCCCGTGCAGGGAATGGCATCAGCAGGGCCTGAAGGGTGTGATGACAGCACCTTCTCCCACTTTCTTAATGCAAAACGAGAATATTTTTGGCATTCGGCTCTGTGTAGTTCAGCAGCTCTGCTTCAGGATTCACAAAGATGCTTAAGGGCACAGCAGAAGTGTCCTGCACAGCTGGGTTTCCTCCTATTGTGACTAATCCAGGGTTATGGAAAATGGGAAGATGCTTGTGAAAAGGAAGATATAAATCTTGAGCAATTTTCTCTATTTACAGAACGTCTGTAAATAACTCCTACTGAGTCACTCCCACCTTAGGTGAGCATACAGTCCTCAGCCTGAAGATCTTAACAGTTTGAGTAAAATTACAAATTACTTGGATCAATCAAATGTCCTCAGTCCTTTCTTCAGTGAGACACTCTCCTAGTGATTTTATTCTCACTTATTTGCTTCTTCACTGTACTGATAAATAATGGACACCACTGTTGCTCTCTTCACCTGGTACCTGGTACAGCGGCACTGCTGGCTGCAAGGCTTGAAAAGATCTATAATCCTCCACGTTCTCCGGCCATTCTGGAGAGCCACATGGCACACTGCAACATCACAGGCTGCAAACGTACCCAAACACATTCATCTTTCTCAGGAAACCCCTGTGGTGTGTCAGAGACCCTCAGCCATTCAAATTCCTGTAGAAATGATCAGTTGGACATGATGATCTTGGAGGTCTTTTCCAACCTTAAAGATTCTATGATCTGTAACCACAGCTTTTCAGCCCTTCTGCAAAACATACCGCTGGATCTAAAAAAGTGAAGACTGTGACAGCTGAGCCCCCTGTCCCTAATACACAGGGCAGCCCCCAGAGCCCCTTGGCAGCCCCATGGGTGGTCAACAGCGGAGTGGGCAACACAAGCACGTCCCAGCCTTCCCACGCTCCTTGTACAAAGGCTGTTCTCCGTCTGGCGGATACCTCGTTATCTGCCTGCGGGGCCGTGTTTCTGCATGCAAGGGTGGTGGTTCCCCTTCACCCTCGCGCAAGGCTGCAGAATGTGGATGAGATAACTGGTCCCGGGCAGCCCCAGGCAGCCACGCAGGTATTAAGCCCTCAGCCTGTAGTTTTTCAAGCACCGAGAGCAGGTTTGTGATTATCAGCAATTACCTAACTGGGTTGGGTATTTCCACTCCTAGCTCTCTCTTCTTTGGTCACAAGACGTTTAATTAGAGAGATGAAGAGAGTTTCATTAAATTCTCATTGCTGCCTTTCAAGGGTGAAGAATGGCAGAAATGCAACAAGCCCCATTTCCCTAAATGAAGATTAATTTGAAAGGTGTCCAGTGAAAGTATATTTTTTTTCTTAAACTATAACATACTTGCAGCTACTGGGATAGTGGAGGCTGTAAAATATCTAACAGATGTAACAAATGAAGTTTATTTCTCCCAAGTGAGAACTCGTTCAATAATGTTTTCCAAAAAAAATTCGCAGCAGGATGCAGACTTTGTTGGTACAACCTACTTCAGCAGAAGCCTTGATGATTATTTTTACTTCCTCGTCAAAAACATTTTAACCTTTAGTTGGTATGCTCATTTACTGGCTATTTCTGAGTAATAGCTGCGACAAAACGCCAGTGGTGTTTGTTGTTTTATTTGATAAAAGTAAGATTTCTGCACTGAGGTGAATAGTAATCTTCTTTAGTTCACTCCAAGCCATGTGAGTTAATATATTCCCAGTGGAAAACAGTTTGACCATTACTATGGACAACAAGTATAATGTGTGAAAGAATGAATGGAAGACAACTAGAATTGTACGAGAATGTTTAGCAAAGCTCAAAAGTATTTTATAAGCACATTTTTGCTTCATAGAAGGAGAAAACAAACATTGAAAGCTACCAGTTTTTAAAACTATTTCCTATTAAAGGTTATTTTGAGCACCTCTAAAACTGTCACAGAACAGGACTCTAAACAAGATTGAGAAGATAATTCCTGACCTTTGAATCTCACGAACATTTACTCCAGTAAAGAAAGATGCACAAGAACTGCGTGAATCCAACTCAGCCCCGCTGGTGAGCGACTTCCCACCACGCTGTACCAGGTGCCATGACATTGCGCAGAGCACTGGGCATGGCACGGTCCAGTGGGAGACCTCTGGGATAAAGACTATGTTTTGTTTTGAAGTAATATTAATCCCTGGAGCCCAAATCCATGAGCTGAGTGTCACGGCAGCACATTGCTGCGGTCCAGATAAACTCATAAAGTTAAGGAACAGAGTTATATCTCAATAAAAAACTGCCGCAGCCCTTCACTTTAACATTAACAAAACGTTATAAGTGACTGGGTGATGGTAGAGCTTTAGAGTCCAAAGGCAACAAGATGCGCTAGAAATTTTAGTTTGATTGATATTCCTACGTTATTGAAATCTGTAATAAGGGGCCAAACACCTACGTGTCCACAAGCAGCATGGAGCAACCAGAGGCCGAAGGCAGATGTGGTACCAAGCATATAAACTGGTTATTCCCGGTCCACTTTATTTTTCGGACCCGTGTATTATTGTTCTCCTTTCTTCAGTCCTCCATCACTACCGCTCTTCCTTGAAGCTGCAGTTGACAGGGCACTGTTTTAGCAGAAATAATGCAAGAGCACTGTACTGCCACTGGGCACGTTTCCTGCAAAATATCCTCAGATTCATCTCTGCTGAGCCTAATTGCTGCTCACACAGAAGTTAACACTCGTGTTTAAGATAAAACACACCTCCAATTAATCTTGCACATAACCCTAATTTCACATTTGTTTTGATGATGTTTTGAGACCTTAAGCCTCATTTTCCTTCTTATCTGTTAGCATGGAGAAATGCTATTTTGTTTTCTACTGGCATATGTTTGCTGTCGTCGTTGGTTTGCAGTTTCATGGGAGTCAAGGCAGGAAAAACCCACGTCCAATGGACCTGGGAGCTGACTGGATCTCATGGAGAAGACAACCATGCTACATCTAGATATCCATTTCTGAGACAGAAGATGCTCTATTCAGTGCCTTGAGGAACGATACCTTGTTTTATCTCCATCTTTTGCACTATTATGGGTAACTGATCACAACTTAAATATTTTGCTTCATAAGAGCACATATCCTCTTGGGAGATACTGTAAGATAGAGGTGGATTCCTAGGCTGGTACAAACAAGCAGATGTTCCTTTTGAACATGCACAGGGAAAGCAAAGGCTCTCATAATCTTACAGGACCTCCAAGAGAGATTGAATTGTTTGGGTTTGGTTTTTTTTCTTTTTTTTCCTACCTGAAGTATCTAGCACTTCTCATCACTGATTTCTCTGGTTATGCATGAAGTAGTCACAGGTGGTTGAATCCCAGCCTTTTGCAGCTCAAGGACGTGTTGCCTTTTTCACTCAATTGAGCTCATTTCATGTTCCAAGAGGCACAGGAACTGATGGCACCTCGACTGGGAATGAAATCCCTCCCTGGGTTTGGATTTCTCGCTCTTGATGAGATATGACCTGACAAGGCTTATCCTCAATTTCCGCCTCTGCCGAAAACCTTCTCAGCGCACCCCGGGGTCGGGGATGGTGCCCCCCTCGCCTCCCTCCACATCCTGCCCCACGCAACCTGTGTTAGGTGGCACGTGAATTGCATGTTATGAGTGGAAACACCACGCAAGCTGGCTTCCCACAAAGGTTATTTACTTGTTTGAGATATTTACTTGTTTGGGCTATTTTTCTACCCTTCCCTCCCTTTTTCCCCTCCTCCTCCCCGATCCTCACCTAGCAAAGCAGATGAAACGCCAAGAAGAAATGTCACTCTGGCAAGTAAGTTTGCTTTGGGGCATAAGTTGCACTTTGATAATGGTATTTGTTCTGTGGGTGGTCAAATTCCCCTCCACCTCCCCTGTTTGGCCCTAACCATTATCTCACGCAAAGATAAGGTTCATTAGTAGCTCCTCTAAGCTGTGGACACTGCAAAGCTCATGAAGAAGCGTGTTCGTTGGTGATAGTGCTTATTAATGATAGCTGCTTTCCTGCATCTTTTAGATTTACTCTGTTACTTTCTCTCTATGGAAAGTCTTTAAAAAACTTTCAAAACTGAGCACAATTTTGAGGCATGTATTATGTGCCCAACCCACGCATATGCAGAAGCGTACGTACGTTGTTTATTATCGCAATTAAAACTAACGAAGGACTACCTGTGAGCAGAAGTGCAAACAAAAGTTTTACTAAAAATAACGAATTTCTAAAGCCTAAACTTAACTCAAACTCATTCATACCATTTATATCTTCACAAGCTTGGTCTGAGATTCACGCGTACCTCTCTTCTGCAACCTAAATGATAGCATTGGCCTGCGGTTCTGGTGGCAGAAATACATATTCCTATTTTTGTTGGTTAAGAGGAGGCTTCCTAATTCTATACCTTAGGAAGGTATAGAGTTTTTTTCTTTAGGTCAAGAAAACCTAAAGAGATTTGGTATAATTTCTCTTAAAACTGATTCACACTTTAAAGCTTAAGTCCTAAAAATACTTAATTGGTTTTTTTTGTTGGCATAACGTATGGCAGATGGAGGAAAAAAGAGATCTTGGGACACATCCTGCATCTACTCGAAGAGGGCTGCGCGGCTTTTCATATACCAGCAATGTCAAATGCCTGTAACTTTCTAGGTAGGGCCAATCTGAATGAGAAGATGAATAAGAGGAGATAACATAAGCACATAAAATAAAGAGCAGCACAGGGAAAGTAGGCTGGAACACCTATTTATCCTTTTTTGTACAGGATGAAAGGAATACTTCTCCACAGAACACAAATCTAGATAGTGCCACTCTTCACCACAAGATTACTTTGCCATCATTAATGCAGTAAAAATTAAAAAAAAAACCACCTCTATCTGTACAAAAATAATAAACACAGTAGATACAAAGGATAATATTACGGAAATATAATAGCTAAAAATAGTATTTAAAAAGTAAACACAGGCTTTTGAATGCATAAAACCTTTGAATCTTCAGGGCACAAAATCTACATTTTACTGCTTTGGGGATGGGTTAACTTCTACATGCCTGTTGCGCACTTCACCCCCGCCCCCCCAAAATGGTTTCTCAGCTGCTGTCAGGGGTGGCTTCTGGCCAACTGCAGGGAGAAAGTTACATTTGGTGGCTTTCCTGATTCCCAAATTATGAGGCCAAATAGCACTGGCATCCAGGCACCATCTCCTCTTATCCTTTAACCATTTACACAACGAGCGATGTCTCTGGAACGGAGAGCAGATTCCAGTTTGCACACCAGTTCGCCCTCTCGAAGCAAGCAATCTGGTGGTAAACCTTCAGTATTTTAGCAAAGCCTCTGGGGATCAGTATAGGAATTGTGCATATATGCATACATGTGTGTAAAAACTGACATGTTTATTACAGGCTTGTCTAGCCAGGCTTTACACAGTGACACTGGAAATAGGGGAATCAAGTGAAAAAGGACAGCTGATAAAACTCTTACCTTAAATTTCACCTTTTTGTACGTAAAAAGCTTTCCTGCTTTATGGTCATGGAAAGGCACATGAGTAGAGTGCGCACGGGGAAGTCTACTTGAATCATTGCCATCGCTAGAAGAAACTTATCTTGTTGCCCAAAAGAGCAACAGTCCCCTCTCCTTTTTTTTTTACAACCAGCAGTAACATTGCCCTATCGTACCGCTGTAATCCGTCCTCTAAAAAGTGAATCTAAGATAATTAGCAATAAAGCTGACTTCTCTCTGCACTCTGACAAATATCGGCTTCTCCACATGCTCACGTGGAAGATAAACTTTCCAAAGCATGTTCACGAGAGAGACATGGTGCAAGTCCTTCCAAAACAACCAGGCTCCTCCTTCCCTGGACTCAAAGTGAGAAACGTGCCTAAATACCCTGGGATGCTCCCAGTCACTGAATCACCGCAGAGACAAGCACCCTGGCCCAGGGACAATGTCCTCAGGTGCAAAGGAAACAGAAACCTGGCTGAGAAAGAGCCCTGGCCAATTCATGCCATGCATTGTATATTTTATATATATATAACCCTTTTCCATATAGGATCACGAACGGAGATAGGAGAGCACAATC
Source organism: Tetrax tetrax (assembly GCA_009806455.1). Classification (NCBI taxonomy): domain Eukaryota; kingdom Metazoa; phylum Chordata; class Aves; order Otidiformes; family Otididae; genus Tetrax; species Tetrax tetrax. The sequence goes on from WHYT01014978.1 coordinate 155,387, forward strand.
CATCCAGAGCTGTCACTGCAATCCAGGCTGCAGATACCGAGACATACTTCTGTCTTATTAAAGTGCTCTGACACAAATGCTACGGATTTGGCAGCGGAAAGGCTTTGTGAGCCAAGCTCTCATGGAAAAAAAGAAAAGATAAAATGAGAGAAGATAATGACACTAAACATGAGCGCATGCAATTATAAGTCCACAGTGTCTATGTCTTTCATATTCAAGCAGATATGGTTACCTCCTTTATTCCTGACCGCTAAAGGCAGCATTTGTCACAGCAACTCTTGAAAAAAAATGAATGAGTTACTTGAGATTTTTTTCAAGCTGCTCAGGGGATTTCTTTGCCACAGCGATCATTCAATTCACCAGGACATGAGCAACCTGGCTTGGTTGTCTCCAGCATAGTTGTGCTCCCAGATCCCAGCAGCACCCTGCCCTGGGCAGGGAGGGCAGCACTGGACCCAGGTTGTGCTGCCCCATCCCCTAAGCAGAGGACAGCTACGGCACCGGCACGTTGGCCGGTCTGCGGGCTGTTGGGCTTGAGGGTGGGTGGCAGGGTGGTTTCGCTGTGTGCGGCTACAAAGTACAGCTTTCCTTGTATAGTCGCGTTCGGGCGAGGAACGTTTCACCGTTATAGCACGCGTCGTAAAGCGTTTCTATTCTGGACACAACCTCGGTCATCACTAGTATTTTTACTACGGACATTTGCAAATGTGTGGCATAAGGAGGAGGGGGAAGAGGATGGGAATCCCATTTGAGCAAAACACTGGAGTTCCTCTGGTCCCTCCCCATGGAGAGGGAGAGTTTTAAAAAAAAAAGGCTGCGGTCACATCAGCAGATGCAAGGACAGAAAATCTTTCTCCAAGTTCCCACTATTGCTTTTTCCACCTCATCTCAAGCAACATGACTGTGCTGCAGTCCACCTGGAATGCAAGGATTACGAGCTCCTCAGGAGCATCCCTTCTTCTGCACCCCTTTGCAGAACTCCTTATGAGACAGTCCAGTCCTCCAGACCTAAATAACCAAAGATGAACAGATCTATGTTTTTGTGCAGCATTTTTACAGGCTTTGGGGCCAGTTACGAGCTCGACAGTTCATGAACTCCCTCTTGGCCAGGGCCCAGAGCTGACACCAGCTGGGCACTGCTCAGCCTTTAGAAAGTAAATTACGCTCCAGGAGGCTGTCACTCTTTGCACAAACGGGGAAAACCTGAGATGAAGCCATACCACAAAATAATGTGCCAGTGCAGAGATAGTCCCTGAGGCAACCTCGCAGAGCTCAGCTCCCGGCTTCGGATGGCAGATGCCCGGCTGCTGCTCCAACGGCCACTGGCAACATGCACACTGGTGAGACATGCTCTGAAAGTGCTGGGGCTGCTGGTGTTACTGGTGTTGCACTATCCATTAGCAAGCAGTGGTTACTTTTCAGACCTCAGTTTGAGGACAGCCTCTGGTCCATGCTGTAAAGCAATTTGAGATGAAGGCTGCTAGCCATGTAACGGGTATGGTTATGAGTCAGCAGCTTAAACAGTTTCTTAAGTTTTTTTTTTTTTCACTTTAACACCAAAAGAAAAGCATGAAGTCCAGGGATTACCCTCAGTTGTTCCCAGCAAAAGGAATAACTCGTATTTCCAATGAGCTGCTAGGTAACAATTTCACCTGGATGTGTGAGATCAGCTTTCACCAGCTCCCTTCTTGAAAGGAAGAGTGCTCTTATGGCAGGAGCAGAGGTCAGTACTTAGGAGATCTGGTCTCAGCCCTGTGACAAGAAGGTATGTGACCTTCAGCACGAGTCTCAGCATCTCAGGACTCAGCTCCTCCCTCGCGATTAAAAAGTAAAACATGTCTACCATTTTACTTTAATATCCCATAAAGATGCTGTTGCATCCTATTACTCTACTGAGTAACTAAGAGAGAGGTGAAAATTGTGCCCTCGATTGCTGTTCTGTGAAACGGGATATTCATTTTCTCCTGAATGGCCAATGCAAAAGTGAAAGTGAGTTCAGTGCAATAAATGTGGTGAAGCACTGAATTTGAGAAGCACTCTCTCGGTGCTTTGTGGGCTGCCTGACCTTCAGCTCAAACCACTGCATTTTTCATAGTGCAACCAATACTTTCGGAAAAAAAAAGCAAGCAACATAAGGTACCACAGTTAGATTTGCCAGGTATGAGACAATACAAAAACAATGTAACTTTGAGGACACAAGAGGGTTTGTTGCCATCTCTGTTGACCTAGAGAAGCCAGTCCTATAAGTGACTTTTTCCCAGAAATGGACTTCCAGGCAAAGCTAATGTATTTTCATACAGTCATACGTCCTCCAGAAAATGGGTCAACCCTGAGATTTGCAGATGGGAACCAGTGTTTTAGCATCATTAACGCTAGTGAAGACTACAGGGAAACTCAGAACAGCCTGGGACAAGCAGGTGAATGGGAAGACAAAATTCACTGATGACAAGCGTAGGTAGTGCCTACTACAAAGGACAATGGAAAATTACTCATACTCGCATTTGGCATATACATTACCTGGCATTGCCTGTGGCCAGGGAGAACTAAGCTTAAGCAGCTGAAAGAAAAATCTCCATACCTGGTACACTGAGCCAATTAAGTAAATAAGGTATTAAGAAGCAGAAGGATGTGACAGAAAACCAGACTGAACATATTCTAGTAATGGGGTTTCTTTAATGTGAAAGGAGTTAATGGCTGCCTTCAACTGGGTCATTGGCCTATAGCAAACAACAGCTTTGCACGAAGCCAGTGGGTGTCAGATGTCTCTTTTTTTGTGTGTGTGAAAGAAAAAGTCATTTATGTAGGGAGGTAGCTGGAAAAAAAGTAGGAGCTGCCGTCCCTGCCAAGGTCCGATCTTGAGACAAATCCTTGGGCAGAGGTGCAACCGAATGGGCGCGAGCACTGCTTGGCAAGATCGAGGAGGGGGTGCATGGCAGAGAAAGGAGAAAACCCAAGAGACGACGGGCTACGAGGCGGCAGAACTCCCTGCAGCTCTGGCAGAACAGTCTCTCCACTGTTTGCTCCCGTTGTGTTTGGGGCTTAGGCAGTCATAAGCATTCTTTGCCAATAAACAGGTTGTGTCAAGGTGCATACCTGGCTTGTGTCATTCATTCCTCCACCTAAAAGAAAAAAAAACAAAACTACAGGGCCTTAAATATTGATTTACCTCTCAGACCAAAGAGGAAAGCGTTCCCTGTATTTGCTAACATACCCTTATCACTGAAGAGCAGCAAGTGACAGATTCAGAAGAGGGTGTGGGGTTCAGGAAGGAGAAATGAAATGACAAGCAGCAGAGAAGTTTCTGCAGAGTCTGAAAAATGCAGGGGTGTTTCATCTATAAGTACGGCAAATAAGTGGGGATGTGATGGGAACATTCCTCTAAGGAGTGGAAAGGGGTGGGGAGCACCTCATAAGTATTTTGCATCCCTTAACACAAGGGAAAAAAAACATTCAGTGAAACTAAAAAGAAAGAAAAAAAGAAAACAGAAAAAAAGGCAATGCCTTCATATATATCTAACCTGGAAGATGCATTGCTACAGAAAATCACTGTGACCAAATACTAAGAGGCCATCAAAACAGGATTCAATATCTCTAAGAATAAGGGCATGCAGATAACCAACTTGTTTCTAAGTAGATAGAAGTTCCCATATTTCCAAACACAAACAAAACAGCCTGGCAGAAATAATCCATAATTACCTATAAGGACTTTTTTTTGTACTATCCTGAAAATAGGTTCTATCTTTTGTACTATCCTGAAAATCAATAGGTTAAAGAAGACACTGGGCAGAAGTACTGGGCATTATAGATGATGATGAAGAAAGTATTATCGAGAATAAACTTTCAAACATGCAAACTAGCCCGTGACTTGCGTTAGAGGAGCAGAATGTCTCTAAACACAGGGAACGTAAGGTACAGGGGTAGCACTTCAGAGGTATCTGAGCAGATAGAGCTAGTCCTCTTCCACTGATGTACTCTGTCCTTTTCCAACATGGTTGCAATTTGAGACCAATCCTGAAGACTTCCTGACTTTCCATGGTTCTTTCATGAGTTCCCAACACAAAAAGGGAGTCTCTTGGAGAACGATACTTAGCGTGAGTGAAAAGCGGCAGAACCAGATTCAAAGCACAAAGAAGGGGAAAAAAAGTATACTTGACGTGCTTTTAACTGCCCAGTACACCTCTTACAGATCTGGACGTCTTTGATTTATTCTCCCACACCCACACATCAGGCCTCTGGAAATGGGAGAGTTGCTAACTGCACCTGGAAAACAGCAATTGCTGTAAAGGAAGAAACTAAACATAACAAACCTTCTTCTCTTGTGCAAGGGAAGTGTTAATGGGATATTTACTGAGCTGTCATTTTTAAAAACTTGCTGTAGCAATGAGAAAAAGAAACACACCTGTATCTGCCTGCCTACCCATACGTACAGGAATGGAGCCCCGCAGACCATGGAAGTCTGTGTTGTACCAGCTGTTCTGGCCGGGAAGCTCTTTGGGTGCCCGCTCCCTGTCCAGACAGCACGAGAAAGCAGAGAGATCTTACACCAGCACATGCAGCGAGCTGTGTAGGAGCTTTGCAGTGACAGATGTGCTATAATAGGAGAGCATCCTTCCCTGTCCTAAACTGAGCAACCAAGTCCATCGCAAGGAGCTCTGGGTGGGAAGAAAAAAGCTACCTCTGGGTGATGCTCCACCCTGGGCAAGACACTGTCACCCTCGCTGCAAGTGTCTTGTCCAAGAACCTCAGCCAGTGCCCAGTTGCTCCTCAAAACCCCCCAAACACACGTGAGAATGAAGCTCTTGCCCTGGGCTTGGAGAGCGGTGTCCATCTTGGTACAAAGGGCTAGGAGCAAGTTTCTCCCTGGCAGGAGTGGCTTCCCAGTGGAACCTGCTCTGAAGGTAGGGCTGACCCACAGAGAAAACCCACCAAAAAAGCCTCATCCAGCCGAGAACTAATTTAGTCTCTTGTACAGTTGATGAATGAAGAATTTCCTCTTGGGACTAAATTACAGGCCTCGTCAGGGTTGCTCTTTCATGATCTGTTATTTAGATGTAATTTTCCAACAGGGCTGGAACACATAGCCATGAGCTAGAATAGTATTTGCTGTGAACAGCTGCCACACACCGTCCTTCACATCCCACACCCTTTCCACCCTCTCCAGTATTCCCCCCCTCCCTCCCTCCCTCCTGACACACATGCGAGACCCACGAGGAACGACTCACATTGCGTTTGTTAGATCCTCATTGAGGTCCTTAATTAAACCACAAGAATGGCATTTGCCCACCTTTCCCTGCACCCCCGTTGTACAAAGAGTCACGTCTTGTTTGAACACGCTCAAAAACAGATGAGAAGGCTTTTTTTTTTTTTCAGACACCGATGATTACAACCCTGTGTCAATCTTTTTCCCCTTTGGCTCAAAGATAGACTTGTGATCCTCCTTTGGCTTTTTGAACTGTTGGAAGCTGTGTAAACACACAGCGTGTTAGTAAAGCTCTGTTGACCTAATGGCTGCTGAGTGCAAAGCGATTACGTTAAAACTCCCATCTCTCACTAAGCTGCAGTCTCACCTGTTCTGAGATCATTAACGACGAGGTCTGAAAATGAAGGCAGGAATGTTCTAGCTAGTCATTACCTAACAAAGAAATGGCTTGGTACGACTATTTAAAGGAGTTTTATAACAGTCCAATAATTGTTTTGGGCTTTAATCCCAGGCTGCTATCTCCAATTAAGAGGCTGACTATTTTAATGTGGAGGGAACACAACGCAACGCAGCCCATAGACCCATCTGGGAGTCACTCTGCTAGACGCGCACCATAAATCCACAGGGCATGGAAGCAATCCAAGACGCAGGGCTCTATTTCATCCGCTTGCGCACACTCACGCCTTTCCCCTACGCAAACGGGGCTATGTCCTCAGAAGCAGCAAGTTGCACAGCCCGCATAATTGGAAGTCCTGTAGGTGAGGAGCTGGGATCCACGTTTGTGTAAGTGACGATGACCAAATAGTCTGAAATCATTTTCAAATGTAACGCTGGTATGGAGCCTAAACAAATGGAGGAGCTGCTGACAGCAAATTATATAGTTTTAGAATAGCATAAAAGAGCTCAGAGGAGAAAATACTGAGGGATTAATTCAAAGCTCATTTGCACACAGCGGTAGACCAAGGATCTTATTTTACAGCCTCACTGATGATACCTGGCACTTTGACACTATCCAAACATAAGCCCCAAGCGATCACTTTGACACCTGCAGGATGGGCGTGTGTGGGCCCACAAGCCTGGCTCAATCCACATCCTTGGGCCAGCATGGTGAGGAAGGAGTCCTAAGTACAAGTGCAAGGAGATCCTGCCACAGAGCAAAGACCCTCTTGAGGACCTCCACACTTTCTGGTATCTAGTCGACTTTCCTCTGGGTGAAATCAGCAGTACAGGACAGTGTGGCTGGATGGTCACAGAGCAGGGTTGGCACCTTTTCCTCATCTGTTTTTGTTCCTCTGCTTAAGCTCTTGAGGTCCTGTTTTGTTCCAGATGGAAACCATAGCGCTCTCATTTGACTGCATTGGAGGCAAGATCAGACTCCAGGAGAAGAGAGAGGATGACAGACCCCGGGAGTATGGGTGCTCACCCAAAAGAGGCACCTCATCCTCACAGCCACCGACAACGAGCCAAAACAAGAGTGCTGCTCTCCAGGAAGGGGGATTTCCATTTGTACTTGGTCCCTATGCCTTCTTGACTCCAGCACGCCCAGGTCACAGGTCCCTGAAATGCTCTTCCCTGGGGAAACCTCGTTTCCCCCCCTCATTCTCAGCCTTACGGGGAGCTCTAGAAAAGACAAGTGGCCGTATTTACGGGCAGGCAATAGAAATGGTGCCATCTACCGACAAGCAGGAATATGTAGCCTCATAGAGAGTCAACGAGGTTACTGTGACTGCGACATGCAAAATGCCATCACAACCCACTTCTTCATATTCTGGGATGAGAGGGCGGGAGCATAAATGTTATAGTGCATTTACACCCACTCCCGAGCATGGACAACGCGTGTTAGAGTGGCAGGATCCCTGCAAGAGAGCACCAGAATCCCACTCCTTTCTCTACGCGTAAATCTTCCACCAGCAGATTGCTGTTTGCTTAGATTTGCCCGCGATTTGAAAATACCTCCGTAGCCTTGGTGTGTTGGCTTGTTGGAACATTCACCAACCCGAGGTGTAAATTAGGGTCTCACTTTCCTAAGTAACAGGACAAAGGGCAAAACAAAAAGACAGATCTGGCTCCCAAAGAACACCAGCCTGCGCAGACTGCAGTTGGCTTGTGTGTAGTTCATGGGGTTTTTTTGCTGGAAATGCAGATGGTTTTGCTCCCTGTCCCTAAAGGCATTAAATAATGAATGACTTCATCTCACCTACAGTTTAGACTACCACGTTATTTCTGTTTGTTCCGATGACAGAGACTTTGCTTGCAGCACACTTTATTTTGGTACAACGTTATGACAGAGTATAAGAGTTTTTTTCCACTTTCCATGAGACAGCCCTGCCTTCTCTATAACCCCCAAAATATTCTCTGCCTGCTAAGAACCAGGCAGAAGGGCTGCATTTCTACCTCTCAACGTCCTGCAGCTTGTGTTGCATGACATACTCTGCCCCGTTTGAGAGGACACCACCAGCAGCTCATGCACATAGAATCACAGAATGGTTTGGGTTGGAAGGGACCTTCAAAGGCCATCCAGTCCAACCCCCCTGCAAGGAGCAAGGACATCTCCAACCAGATCAGGTTGCTCAGAGCCCCATCCAACCTGGCCTTGAATGGAAAGGCTCAGAATACAGCCTGGCAGCTTTGTGCTGAGCCCCAGCACTGACACAGCTCCGGTCACACAGCTAGACCTACAGCATCTTGGTTGGGAACAAGACTTGCCTTTGCACAACCTCCTCCTTGTGAAATTTGTATTTCCAGAATGTCCTTGTTCCCAGGTCCCGGGGCGTGCACCTGCTCGCTGTGAGGAATGTCTGTTTGCCTTCCTTGAAATGAAACACTCCAAGTGGTGGATGAAGACCACTTGGGCACCAATTTCTAAACGTTGGCTGCTGCTGTGCTTTTCAAACACAGGTGCCAAAACAGATGGCGAATGGCTGCTCACACCCAGGCAGGGGAAGGAGCAGCTACAGACAGTGACAGTTATGTCCCCAGCTTATGATGAAAATAGGAGTCATCCCCTTTCTCATGTATTTCCTTACCAGCAGCTTCCCAGCTTCCTCTCATCTTACTTTCATGCAGCTCCTCTCTAGCATGAAGTGGTGGTGGGGAGGCAAGGAATAAGCATTTTGGAAGACCCTCGGTCCTCATTTCTTCTCTGCTTCACGGACATGGCGCAAAGTTTCCAATAGCATCTTCTGATGGTCGCAGCCAGAAAAGTCCCTTCGCCCTGAGGTCAACAGAAAGCACAACACTCGGCACCATGTCAGAAGCAACGTCGGCACTGAACCGCCCAGCAAAAAAAACCTCCCTAAGTCAATTAACATATCATTAGAGACCACTTTGTCAATAATATAGGAAAAAACCCTTGGATTGTTTTAAATCCTCCTGGCACACAACAGTCTGGTCCCTTTCCAAAAAAAAAAAAAAGTGTTTTTAACCAAGGTGAGAATGTTCTCTGGATCTCTTTCCTGTCTACATCCTATCTGTGTGGCACCTCTCCCTGCTGCCGGCCTTCAGATGCCTTGGAGAGGAGCAGTGACATGTCCCTCTTGGATGGCCACTCACAGAGCAACACGGAGGAACTGTGAGCCTCTGCCTGTTTGTGTTGAGAGCAGGATGGGCCACATTTCTTCTCAGCAATGTCCCAAATTCTCAGGGTCGTACTATGAATTTCAGAGAGGGGTTGGTGCTTTCCTCCGAGACTCGTCGGATGAGGTCCTCCAGAACATAGCTGTTTTTTCTCACGCTCACTTTTTTTCACGCTCACTTTTTTCCTCCAGTCTTAAGGTGATTTGAAGGTACTTTCATAACTTTGAAACCAAAAGTCAGGGAAAAGCTTCCCCAGATATGGGGTTATTTTTGTTTAACTCCACCACTTTTAGGGCAGTCTCGGAGCCGACACATGCCTGTTAACAGCATTGGCAATCCTGCTTGAAGTGTTTGAGAGCAGCTTTGATTCTTTCCATTAATGGCCTCTTAAGAGCTACACCCTGCAGCTGCCACATTTCTTGTAGGCATAAACCCTGACATTTAGCATTTAGCAGTGCTTAATTTCATGGAGGTTTGTTCTTGCTCTTCCCCATTGGCCTCCATTAATAATTCTCCGGTGATTTTATCTCCATTTTTATCTGCTGCAAAACCTCTGGGTGCTTGCTGTATTTCCCCAGCCAGCAGCGCTGCTATCAGTGCCAAATATTTCAAGCTGTCAGGACATTACTGACCCGAAATTCCTTGAAGCCACTGGTAGCCTAAAGGTGAAGCATTTAACTCTATCGAATCGGGGTTAACGACTCTGATGGCCCCTGCATTAGGTCATTAGTGGTGGCCAGTTGCTGCTGGTGGCAGCGTGGGGACAGGCTTTGCGTGGTCCCTTCTCGAGCAGCTCCACCTTCCAGCTCCCGGTTGGGGACAGGAGCTGGTGTGACTTGACACCTCAATCCAGATTCCTTAGGATTTTCCTGAAAATGTGATCTGCGTCGCATTTTTTCATACTTCTCGGTCAGTCCCTAGTAGGAGAAGGGGTGGGGTCGGGGCTGTTTTTAGCATATTTTTCCTTTGGTTTTAAAGTTTATTTAAACTGACTCACATTTAATTGTCCTAAGGTAAACAGATGAATCACCCGGGGGGAATACACCTCCAAAGGTCAGAGTTCACAGCAAGTTTTTTTTCTTTCTTTCTTTTCCTTGGGCTTAAATAAGGAAAACTGAGTTGGTTGGAAAATAAAACTATTTTATTTGGGAGTTTAGCAGACAGTGACTCAGATTTTTTAGTTTCCTGAACTTTTTACTTTTTATATAAGACTCTTGATAAACAGGTATTGGGCCCACACCTGCCACGGAAAGAGCAGCGGGAGTTCAGTGCGGCATGTTAACAGAAGCTCTCTTGTTCTGCCGCTGAAATTAGCTGGTTGGCTACGGGAAGATTCTTGATAACTCCTAATTCGAGCCCTTCAGACCAAGTGTGCTGCAGGGCCCCCCTTTTTCCCTTTTGGAAAGATCACAATCAGTCAATGAGAAAACACGATTAAAAAAAAAATAGAAGAACAGAGCCACAAAATAAATTTTGCTTCTGGAAAGTTAGCTGCGATCCCTTGAAATCTCTTGACAACTTGCTACTTGAATTTTTCTCTCCTATTAAAAGCCATTCACAGTAATGGGTTGCTGTTTCTGACCTTGCTCATCTGTGAAGGATGTGTCTCCAGCTCTGTGTTGACAGTGTCAGCTACGGAGGTGCTAGCTGGTGTGGTGCGAGGCTGCCAAAAAAACAGGTCGTACATTTGTATTTCCCAGTATTTTTACTTTGATCTGGTTTTTGGGCTCAGAGCTTGCCGGAGTCTATCCCAGGTTATGCTAACAGCACCTGTGTCTCTGCAAGAAACACCTTGCTCAGTTGAGTTTTGTGATTGTTTCCTTCCCTCCTCTCAGCAATAGAAAGAAAAAGACACTGGTGAAGTGCTGTAGAAACACACAGCTGTAGAAATCACACTGCAGAAAGAGTGATGAAGAAAAGAGGTCTTTGCTGCAACGGTTGCAGCTGAATTTCAGTTCCTTCTAGGCTCATCATATCTTTTACCCCTCCAAGCTAGGCAGGGCTAGGACCTTCACCAACAAAAATGATAAACTGAGGTCTTCTAAGCCCTCGTCCCATCCTACTCTAGGATGAGTGACAGGACTCTTCAGATGTGCTCTCTAGATCATGAGTCCACCATTCCCTGCTGGACAAAGCCTTGGAGACATCTGCCTCCCTCTTGTGCTTCAGCAAGAGAGGTCCCCAAAATGCCTCTCATTTCAGGAACGGAGGTGCATCATTCTGCCCGCATGGACAGGCAGTCGGATACAGCAGGGTTTTCTCACAAGCTCCTGATTTGCCAGGCTCTGAGTGCTTTTCACTTCCCTCCCCTTTCTGTAAAATATGGGGGGTAACAGCACTTCTATTGAGATCCCTCTGAGATACTCAACCACCATGGTCATGCTTTGATTAGATACATTTCTCCATGCAAAAATGTAGGGAAATAGTCATCTTCCCACTGCATTTCTCTTGGTATTTTTGAGGGGTTTGAAAATTGGAAACAGAAGAGAAAAAGCCTGCATTTGTAAATCATCCAAAATGTTCACTTAAATGGAAAGACACTTGTCAAAAGTCTGCAGAACTAACAATGCATTTCACAATCCTGTCTTGCTTTTTTAATTACCAGCTCTTTTCTCTAGCTTGGTAGGAATATTTAAATGTGAACTGACAGCTGAGATACTCTGTGAAAAATAAGCACACATGACAGCAGCAACCCTAATGGCAACTCCTGCTACATCTTGGTGATATTTGGTGAATGACAGATTAAAAAAAAAGTTCATTGAAAGAAGTCACTTCTGCATTTTGTCACTACTTGGACTGTAATGTAAATCAATGGACAATATTCCAGTGATGACATTTCGGGTTTACATGTGCGTAACCAAAAGTTTTCCCCAACTTGACTTAGAAGTGATATAGTCAACTTCAAGGCTACCTAAATCAAACCATATTTGTTTGCTGGGTCTCTGGGCATCCACAAATAGCCCCTGTTGGAGACAGGAGACTTGACCTTTGGTGTGATCCAGCATGACCATTCCCTCTGTGCTCACCCTGAATGCCTGGAGAGCAGAGCACTTTCAACAGTCTCATCCCAGAACAGAAGACTTTTAAAATTAAGTTTATAAACCAGAGATTAGGAATCCAGTTTAAGGGAGCTAGATTTGAATATATGGTCCCCAAATCCTCAGGAATTTATTTATTCATTGTCTTTGGCTTTCACAAAAGCCAAGTTTGAGCATTCCCAGGTGCCTACAGATACCAAAAGAGGTCGAAAGTCACAGCTATAGTTGCTTGGTACGCTTTGCAGTAGTAACCAGAATTTATTACTGAGTCCATAAACCTCTCTCTGACTGTACGTGAAGCCCAGCTGCTGCTTCCCTGTGAAAAACCTAACCATTTCCATATTTCATCACCTAGCCCTTTCAGGTTGCTCAAAGCAATCCCCAAAGCCACTATGTCTCACACCTGAAAATCTCTTGATTCCAGACCCACTAAACATCCCCCACATAATCTGTTTGTACTTGTTCTGCAATTGTTTGCTGTCTCAAACCATCTTAACCAAAACCATGGGAGGGCTCCCATGGGTTTCCCTTCCTCACGCAGAAAGCCTTGGTCTTTGCAGAAACACCTCAGCCCTCTTGCGGTGCCGTTCCTCCGCCTCCGGACGAAGCAAAAGCCTACAGCCAAGCTCTCTCAACATTTTGGAAACCAAAGGGAATACATAGCAACACGGCGTCTGTTTGTATTTACGCTGTAGTTACCAGAACCTTTCCCCATGCTCTCTCCCTCTTGTTCTCACTCTTTTCTCTCGAACAGTGGATGTGTACTTGGTAACTTGGAGCTGCTCTGTATGTTTCTTTAGTTCTGCCTCTATTAGTAGCTTCCGTCCGCTCTTCCAGCCCCAAGCACGGAGACCTGGCAGCGAGGAGATCAAACAAACACAGCTGCTCCCCATGTCACTCCCACCGCCAGCCGCCTCGTCGCTTGCCCGTTTCCCGAGCCCACGGCAGCCAGGGCGCAGGTGGAAGCGGATGGCTTTGAGGTCGAGGTGTAAATACCCATAATTAGCCATGAATTACATTTAATACCCATGACAGGGTCTGGTGAGAAACAGGTGGGGCAGAAAGCTGAAAGATGCACACTGGAAAAAATTCTCCTTACTCGACTTGATCTCAAGCCCAAAGAAGTGCACGGAAAGAATCCCCCGGCGTTGTGATGGGCTTTGGACCAGGGTTCTGCGCAAAAGCAAGGGGAGCGCAAGAGGAAAACCTGCATATAGAGTATGGATTGGCAATTTTAGCAGCCTTCCCCTTGGCAGGGAGAGTTAAGGGAGAAGGAGGGGGAGGAAATGAAAAACAAAAAGAAGAAAAAAAAAGAAGACGACCAAATAAAAAAAAAAACAACTGGAGGGCAGCGGGAAAAGCAGGGGAACGGTAATTTACATCTTCATTTCAAAGATACTCATATTCTCTGTTTTGACAACACCTTGCAGAATGTAACAAAACAGCGTGGGTTGCCAGAAATAAATGTTACGGCTCTCACGTTCTGAGTTCTTTTCTTCTCATTTTTCTGGAGAGCTATTTCAGATATTTCTTACAACTTGACCTTTCAGCTGCTTGGAAGATTTACTGAGTGCCTCAAATGCAGTCATTTTTGCAAAACTGATGTGTAGCATTAGCTATAGGAGAGCGTTCCAGTGATGTGCAAATAGGTCAAGGAAAAAAAGTGAACCAATAAGGTAACCAAACAGGAATGTAAACTGAATAGAGCCTTTTACACAAAGGTGAAGGGTTCAGTTTTTTTCCAGAATTATGAAATATTGAAAAGCTCATGTCAGAGTCCCCACGCTCAAAACCTTTTGATAAGCAAAGATGTTTTTAAAGCTATTCAGGCTTCGGGGCATTTGTCCTCGCACCTCTAAAAATGTTGGTCTTGGAAATTCACCTGTAAGTACAAATATGTGGCTGGAAAACATAACTTTATCGTAACATGGAAAATCTATGGTAAATCTAGAATTAATGTTTGTGTGATACAGTTTCATACCCTGCCCCTAATCTCCTGGACTTCCAGTTAAGTTTATCCACACTCGTCCTTACGGCATGATGTAAATCCACTTAGTGGTTTTGATACCTACTGAAAATATAAGTGAATCTCCTGAATGGATACTGAGCAACAGCTGCAAGGACCCCACACTCACAAGTTTGCCTCAGCAACATTCAAGGCTCAACCCACAATTTTTCTTTCCAAGATGACTCATATCTGTGAATTTGTTTCTCATTTTTCATGACTGGAGTGCCATGTTTTTCACTTGAACAGTCAGACAAATCCTTCCTGGAAGTTTTTGTTGATATTTTAAATCCCTTTGATTTCTTTCATCCTGACACTTACAGTTGCAGTGATTCAACCAAGAAACAGAAGCAACACCCAGCGACCCAAACAACTCAAAATATACCATTGACACCAGGGAGTCAAAAGAAATAAAAAAAGGATACGTGGAGTAAATAACGTTTTCCCCTCTCATTTAAAATTATATAATTTCAAGGTAATGCCAAAAAATGGGAACATGAAAGTCCAGTCAGAAGCAGTTCTGAAACAAGAAGGCTAAGTGGCCTGATGATGCATTTCTAGCCAATATGTATTGTGTTTTGCCTGACCCTGTGGAAGAACACCAAAGGGAAAACAAGGTAAAGTCATATCCTGCCACTGTTTCTTCCTTTCAACAGATACCTGTCTCCAGTCACGAATGAAGACTCTTTTGTACTCTCGTAAGTGCCACTCACCAAGAACAAGTAATTCCCACTAAAAAGCCAGATTCAGACATAGGTAATTAAACATTATCACTTGATTGTGGTCAAGGTACATCCATTTTATTTCATTTTAATGCTGACTTTTTTTTTTGCTAAGTAGGTCAGTGCCAGAGATGCCGAAGTATTTCCTGATTTGCAAAATATTCCCACCCATTTATGATGGACCCTACACCACCTATATCTGGACTATGGTTTGCAGTGAATCAGGAGCTGCTGAAATAAATACCCAGCTAACCTGGAAAGTCAACGAGACTCTGCAGCACGTAAGCTGGGTGCCACCTATGTATCCCACGTGACAAAAAAAAAAATCCTGTTTCAGCATTGCCAAAGGCTGAGAGTCACAGCCACTCTGTACCTAGAGCTGGTCTCTCTCAAGATGGCCGTGGGTTGAATCCCACTGGAGAGGTAGCGTTGGGTGTCTGCACCACTAAGAAGATGTTTTTCTTTAGGGAAACTTGCCCGGCCAGTGGCATGGATGTGAAAATAAGCAGTTGCTAAAAGACACCAGCGTTACATTAACACCCAACAAAGAGCTGAAAATTTTCATGACTAGCCTTCTCATGGCTTTTAGTCATACCTTAAGCCAGGGAATGGAGACACATGTGATAATTAAAGCAAAAAGATCTTTTTGAAACTTAAAAGATTTGAGTTTGACTGAATTTGAATTTTAGACAAAGGTTCACATGGGTTTTTATTTCACCCAAGCCAGTTTATCCGCCTTTCCTTTTCAGACAGGCTTAGATTTTAATCCTCAATACTTGTGAAGCTATTTATGCTAGTTTGTTTTTTAGTTTGTTTCCAATTAACTTTTAATTCATTTTTAGGTCTGAGAAGCATATTTATTTTTCAAAATGCTGGGTGTAACTATTCATATAAACAAAGCTGCCTAACTAATTTTTCTCCTTTTGATCTTGATTTCCATTACTTTTAGCCCCATTAGTGATGGGACACTTTCCTATATGTCCTGGTAACTCTATTCTCAAACAGCCATCAGTGACCTGAAAGCTCTAATTAATCAACCAGAGCACGTAGGAAACAGCAGTCCTGCACAACAACGGGGACTTCTAGTGGTAGAGGCAGCTTAAAAGTTGAGCCGCATTTAGATTAAAAGCATTTCTTTTTATCCAGATGAAAACATCTGCAGAACATAGCTACTTTCATCAATCTGTCCCCATATTTTTTATTTCGTCAGGAAACTAAAATCTTCAGTGTTTCAGCCCAATGGACAATTCAATCTAGCTTTCAAGTACTGAGAGTACTTGAGTTTTGTGGGTTTTTTACCAATTTTTACTTTGTACTTTTTAAGGAATCATTGTAATTTTCTACCGGAAAATCACGACAGCAATAAAAACCTCAATTTCCAACCTGCTGTACTTTGTATACAGCTTTAGAATCCGTCAAACACACGCCAGAAACACAGGAGAAAAAGTCACTAGCTGGCTGTCTATTGGAACATCTCCATTTCCTTATGCTGGGAATATGATGATCCTCATAATCGCACTAAGAGTCCCTGATTGCATTAAGGAACACATTTGTTAAGATTAAAAAAAAAAAAAAAAAAATCAAACCAGGCTGATTGTTTTTTTTTTTAAAATTCCCACAAATTCAATCTCCCCAGGTTCAGGTTCTCCTCAGCTTTTATCCAAGAAAGCTCTAGAAGGACTAAGGCGTGAAAGCCAGGAAAATTTTGCAGTCCTTTTTTTTTTGAGTGATTTCAAGTGTTCTCCATTTCTAACTGTTAGTGGTGAGACAAAAAGTGTAGGAGGTGGACAAGTGAAGGCTCCAGGGAGACCATTCAGTACCTAAAGGGGATCTACAGGAAAGATGGGGACAAATTCTTCAGTAGGGCCTGTTGTGACAGGACAAGGGGCAATGGTTTCAAAATAGAGGGAGGTAGATTCAGATTAGACATCAGGAAAAAAATTATTACAATGAGGGTGGTAGAACACTGGAATAGGTTGCCCAGAGAAGTGGTGGATGCCCCATCCCTGGAAACATTCAAGGCCAGGTTGGACAGGGCTCTGAGCAGCCTGATCTGGTTGGAGATGTCCCTGCTCCTTGCAGGGGGGTTGGACTGGATGGCCTTCAAAGGTCCCTTCCAACCCAAACCGTTCTATGCTTCCAATGGCTTGATCTGAACTCAGAGCAGGGAGCAGAGCTGAGGGTGCACAGAGAATAGGAATCTGTAAGAAGCCTTCTGCTGCCTTACAAGAGTGGTTAACAGCTCATGTAGCTCTCAACCAGCCTTTACTGTAGGAAATTTAGGGACAGAAAAAGGTTCCATAAGCCTGCACTAAGAGCAGAAAGATGAACGCAGTCCTTCTATAATCCTGCATAAACTGTTCCATTTACCACCTCCACCTCCCTCTAGGAAGCCCTGCCTAAGAGGTGTAATTGAGACCCATTTATTTAGTGGATCAAATTGTGCTTGAGTTGTACAAAGTGATTTGAGATTTACACGCACATGGAAGCCAGCAGAGATGAATTACTCCTCAGGTCTGCAGAGCACTTTACAAACGCAAGGCACCACATGAGCACTAAAAATAATTAGTTCTATTTACCCACTAGCTGGCTTTTTCATACCAACTAATAGCCAAACCATTGTAAAGAAACTGATACAAAAAAAAAACCTCTGAAATATCGACGCATATAGTTTCAGCTATCCGGAGCTCCCTTTGATGTCTACGACAGTGTCTCAGGCCAGAGCAGAGCTGAATGGCTCATTCAGGTTAAGCATTTTCTTCAGCTGAAGGATGACTTGCCCTGCCTGCAAGCAAACGTTTGGTCTCTAAAGGTGAAGGGTGGCCATCGGCCACTACAACAGATTTGTCCAGTTCTGCTGTAATGCAGCTAAAAGAGCCCTGGCTCCAAAAAACAAAGCTTCCATGTAGCGTAATCAGAAGGGACACCGAGTCACTAAAAACTTATTGCCTTTCTTTCAATGTTAAAGGGATATATGCATATCATTCCCCAAAAAGCACTGACACAGTGCTCCTTTAACCCAGGGAAGGAAGAAGGATCCATGTCCACGCCACAACAAAGCAGCTGACTTCAATTTTTACAGTAAAGACACTCAAAACCAGGCCCAGTCCTCCCACGGAAAAAAAAAAAAAAAAAAAGGAGGAGAGCTGAAAAGGAGCACGTACAGAACTGTTCCCATTCAGAGCTGTTGAGGTCCTTCATACCCAAGAGCAAAACAACCACCTTTTGGTCGTACTTCATGGTTTCTCACAGGTACAGGTGTCTCTGTTTCCCCACCATTCCCCTGCTGAACGGGTTTGTGGATACAGCGCTGTGCCACGGGCATGAAGTGGCTGGCTTATTTGCTGGAACATGATATTTAGTAAATCCACCATGCCAATTCCATACAGGCCAACCCATATATACCAATTCCTCTTCCTTCTCTTCTAGTAGACACAAGAGGCAACAAATTCATGCAAGTGTAATTCATGTCTACTCTACAGCCCCTCTGGAGTGCTAAAGCAGATGTCTTCTGGGAAAGAGAATAAGATCCACAGATTTCCACGTCCTCAAAGGCTTTAAAAGGATAATAGCTCCATCTTGCAGTATTTAGGGGTTTCAACAGTTGTGGTGAAGAATGAAGGTGTGTGATGTGTTTGTTTGTTTGCTTTCTGGCTACCTGAATGGTTCTGCTATTTTCCCAAGAGTTGAAAGGACGATACTATCATAAAGATGACTACGAAGGCATACAAATTTCATACGTGCTGGTGAATGAAAGATTTGCTTCCAAACATTAGGTGCGTTCCCAAACCCTGCACACCTCTCGAATGCGGTCAGGAAACCTCATAAGAGCCGACTCCACCGTAAATGGTCTGAATCCAGTTGGGCCACAAACGCCATGAGAAGAAAGTTTCTCATGCCACGATGAACATTTTTTTTCCCATGTAGACAAGGCCTTAATTAATCTTTAAAGTGTTCCAGTTTTAATTTTAGGTCACAGTTGGGGCCGGTTCTTACCGTGGCTCCTGTCCAGCAAGGCCCTTAAGCACATGCCTAATTCTAAGCATTTAAGGTAGCCTCATTGACTCCTATGGGATGGTTCACATGCTCAAAACTATGCAGATGTTTAAACTTCTGCTGGATTGGGGCCTCCTTCCAAACTTGACTGTCCTCCTGGAGTCACAACAACAACACAATGTAAGAGAAACTGCTCCTGAACCGACCTTCAAAGTTTTGTCTGAAGGCATACTGGAAGGGCCAGACAGCTGGCAGGCTTTGCATTAGTCTGCTCACCGCAGTATAAATTACCTCCGATTTGCTTAATGACTGTTTGGAATCAGGATGTCTCAGCCCCGCTAATACAATGCCCCATGGGCAATAATCCTCTTTTTAGAAGAGTCATAGGCAAAGTACATTTTCAGCAGAATAAACCACTTCACACAACTCCAGGTGAGCTATGTGCTGTGTAAGTACCCTGGCCTCGGTGAAGATCGCAAAAGAAAATCGTTGCGTGCTTGCTCTCTGTGTCTGGTTTTAAGGAGTATGGGTTATTTCTCAGCAAAAATAACACTTCTTGACGAGGACACATCGGCCAAAACATTGATTAACTGTGGCTTTTAACAGCTTACTCAAAGAGGTATGAATTTAATCAGCCCTCGTCAAAGTAAGAAGAATTAGCGTTAAGATGTTTTATAACTCAATTCTCCTGGCTGGAGGACAAACTGAAAGGAATAATTTTTTGAACTGAATGATTGGAAAGGTGATTAAGTCCTGCTGTTATGTTTGTTTGGGCTTCAAATACAAATTTTGTTTTAAAAACCAGAAATACGGAAAAGGCAATTGTAGAAATGCTGAAGGCCCCAGTTTGTCATGTTGGTGTTGCTCTAAGCCCTGATTCTCTGATTTGTGCTACATTAAAGACCATCACAGAGCAACACGACCAGTTAATGTGAACTTCAAAGAGATGGTATCCTGTTTGTTTAGAGGTCTGCCAAATGATGTTCAAGAGATGCAAGCTAGTTGACTTCAAAAACCACTTTTTCTCACCTCGATAAACCTTCCTTTCATATTTCTGTAGCATGCCTAACAAAATAGCCTGCACCAGAGTTCCTCTCCTGTGAAATGTGAAACATCTGCACCTGTAAGGATGAGACCAAAAATGAAACCTAGTTAAGGCCTATTTTGTAATCAGTGTTGCTTCTTGAAATATATTTGGCATTTTCTAGTTACTGAAGCTTTTTAAAGCAAAAAGTGGATTAAAAAAAAAAAATCTGAGAGGTTGGAGAGTTCTAATAGGAGTCCTTTTCCTTTCTGAAATGCTACTCCTGAAACTGCTGAACATCCTCGTGGAAGCTGATGGACATTATGATTCTTGTTTCACAGTGCAACTCCCTGCTAGTTGCCTTCACTTCCAGTTAAGGCCCTGATACACAATGATGGGCTGACCCACTTCCTTCTCCTGGCCTCTCTGAATGCCCCTCTGGAGGCATCTACTGTCAAAGGGTGAAGCCATGTGGTATTTCCCTGCACCTTCCTTGGGGCTTCATGGCACCAGCAGAACTTTCCCTGATGATTCACAACTTGTCCAAACTGTGCACACAATGAAATCCAAGTGCACACATCTCAGGACTTGGAAACCTACTCCGTGATGGTTTTGCTGATGAGGACAGACTATTCTTCTTCATGTCTGTCTCTTTAGCCTTGGATCAACTTCAGTAAACATGTTTTTAAAAGCAATGGCAGAAAGGTCGCTGAAGAGGGGTCTAAACAAAAAGAGCCTACTTAAACACAGTGAGCTTTGGAGAGCCTGTAGAAACAAGTGGAAAGGAGAAAAGCAAGGGAAGTAGAGATGTTCTAAAATACTGCAGCTAAATCAGGACCGGACCTGGAGTCTAAGACTGCGCAGAGAAGAGTAAATATCTGAAGTATTTCTGAGAAAACAGCTGCTGGAACCAAAGTGTTTCCACTTTCAGGGGCCCCTAGGGCTGGTGGAACACAGCTACGCAGCGCTGAGCAAAGCCTGGAGCTCTTCAGGACAATGGTGGCTTGTTTGGGTGATATAAAAGATAGGCTGAACTCTGCAAAAAGTACCCGAAAGTAGTAACGTAGTGAGGGATAGATCCCGTTTTCAAATGATTTATAGTTATTACTCAAGGTATGTGCCTAATTGAGAAAGATGCGTGCTCCCAGCCGAAGGAAAGCTTCTAGGCCTGCAGATGATCTCAGCAGGGCTAAAAATCCACCATGGCTATTTGTTTAATCCTTCTCATCTCCAATGAAATATAAATACAGTGACTTCCAAGAACACATGCAATCCAGCTTGGAGGAACAATAAAGGTAAATACTCTGATGGTTTATCAGGATTCACCAGATGGTTCTGATGTGGAACTAGCCCCTTCCAGCCTCTCCAGCCCCAGGCAGAGGACGGGGAAGCTGTGACTGAGAAGTCTGAGAGTTGTGCACTCTCTTCCCAGGGATGCAAAGAAATGCAAAAAAGGTTTTGGTGAGCAAATACCCAGCTGTGCACGGAAGAGTCCACAGCACGAAACAGGAGGCCGTGGAGCATCAGTGCAAAAGCAGAGGTAATGACAGTAGATGGTGTAGCTCTGACACAAAAAGTTGTACAGCTGTGCCAGTGCTTGAGCTAATTATTCCTAATTGGAGTAGGCATGGAGCCATACTGCAGAGTTTTCGGAATGAAGAACATAGTCCTGCGCAGGCCCACAAGGTGACAGGTATGTCTTGCTGGTTTTAGGTGCAAGTAAAATAGAGGAACCTTTTTTGAGGTGGTGCTGTACAGCTGTTAGTTAATTGTATACTGGCAGGTTGTTTCTACTAAGTGATCAACAAGCAAAAAAAATGACAGATGCTTATTAAAAACTCAAATCAGCAACTGTGAACTACAGAACCACAACTCTTACAGTCTGTCAAGTCACCCAGAAGCCCTTGTTGGAATTACAGCCCCATAATTCAACATTTCCTTAGCTTTATTCTGTTACTATCATTATTATAGCTATTTTTACGTCACATATAGATCAGCATGTCCTGTACCCCCTGCAGCTGCTTCAAGCTACGACTACAATGGCTGCTACCTCTTCATCTTCCCGTTCTTCCAGGAGCAATGGAAATGCGTCCTCTGCGTAACACCTATTCCAGCCTCCTTCCAGCCTGCTCACGTGCTAGTTTTCTCACCCTTTTGTCCTGCACCAGGAATGGTGCTCGCCTTTCTGGGAGCTTCCTGTTTATTTCAAACCAAGAGAGATGCCAGAGCAGTAAATGGGTGTCCTGGATAAATCTGCACGGTTCATCTCCTTTCACATGTAAGTATTCATGAGGCAATTCTTAACCTTATGGAAGCTACTGATAAATATCCCCTTACCTCACCGCGAGAACTGAAGGTGGTGTTCTCCCCGCAGCTCCTCAGCTCATGTATTTGAAGGCTAATCCATCCCCACAGGGCCATGACCACAAGGCAACACCCACAGCCAAAGTAAGAATATTCTATAAGAGCCGCAGCATTGGGTGTTATTGGAATGGACGGTTGAAAGAATGATTTATAACATGAAATACTGCACTTACCGGTTGCTTTTATGTATATGCATGTATATTTACCTGTATATATATATTTACACATATGTATTTACATATATACACACTTACATATGGCATACAAAGTTACATTAGTTGCCTGAATCCACTTGACACTTGAATATTGCAATAAGGAGTCAACAATAATGTACCAAAACATGTAGCGAGTTAAGCAATTCCCATCACTATTTTTCATAGAATAAAAATTTGTAATGTCTGCTTCAGGTTTTCTCCCCCAAAATAAACATCCCTTGCCCCAAAGCTTTTCTGATTTTTCTGTGTTTTCATTTGGCTTTTTGACTGCTGAAAAGTGGTCCATTTCAGCCGATTTTTAAATTTTAATCTAGGTTCCCAATAGCATGAAGACATGGTTTGGGTTTTGTGTCAGAAACTTTTTCTAGAAAGGAATTACTGAGGTTGAAAAGCTTTTCTTTTTGGTTTTACATAAGTAATTTTCATCTATTAAAAGTGGAATTTTTACATGAATAAATAATATGACTGGTATCTTTCAAGTAGTGCATTATAATAGTAAGAATAAACTCCAGGAGAAAATGCTTCACACAACATACTAAAGAAGTAAGAGAGTAAGAAAAGCTTCTTCCCATGCATGTATGTGGCTCTCCAGTACAGAGACTCCCTAATTTTGGGGGGGGAATTTCCACAGAGATTTGCCATGGGAATCTTTGTCTCTTCTGAGGTTCTGCAGACCATGTTGGCTCGTGCTCTAGGGTGGAAAGATGAGAGCAAGAAAGGATTGCTGCAGAAGAACTGCAAGACCATCAACGTGGTCATCTGATTGTTCAAATCCTGGCCTTTCAATCTGAAAGGGGTTTTCCTATAAGTAAGCCTTATTAACCATGTTGGAACAGTCATTTTGCAAATACACAGTGTATTTCATGCGTCTTTTCTGACTGTGCACACCCAGCAACCCACGCTCCTCAGATCTGCCGATCATTCAAGGAGCCACAACAAATTATTTAAGCAGTCACCTACTGGGAATCCAGACTTGGGACATGGGCAGTAGAGGCTCGGCTACCTAGCAAGCCTGATTTCCCAGTCATGCATCTTGGCTTGCTGACAACAGGGAATTTTATTATTTAGGCACTAAGCAGACACAGAGGATAAGCTGAAGGACACTATTGCTGGGAAGGGCCTAAGAGGAAACTCTTGCAGAGGCATAAGGAGAGAGGAGAGGCTCTACAAGAACAAGAGATGCAGAGAAGGACCCCCAGCCCCTGATACTCTTTTAGTCTGATAAACACATAATTCTGTGCTGAAGAACAAGAAACAAACACCACCAATAGACGTCACAGTACTGATAATTACTAAGCAAATGCACAGTCACGGCCAAGAAGGTCTCTTCTCGTCCTGCTCTCTTAGCAGTGTCCTCACACTGCATTATTTGTGGCTGAACACTCAAATTGCCCTGGGAGAGTTACAAGAGTGAAGATGCTAATGGGGGCCTATATCTTCAGACACAGTTCCTGTCCTCACATAGGTGATTCCATATTCTAAGATGTGCTTTAATTGTCTTCTGTAACCAGCTGATTATATCTACACTTCACTTAAGTTTTCCCAAAGTAATTATTTTTCCCAAGTGTTTTAGTTTTGGAGTATCTCACTTTAAGGGGCCTGATTTTCACTGTGTAACCTGTCAGCACTTCCTATCAGCTGAGACTTCTTGGCTTCTCAGTATCCAAAAGAACCAGAAGTGGCTCTTCCACTGGTCCCTTGGGAAAATCCTCACCTTAAATTTCTCCCTTCCTTCTGTGTTTCTGAGGAGCCAAGCAGATGCCCAAGATGTGGCACCTCCAGTCCTGGGGCTCTCCCAGGCATTGTCACCAGGGACTCTCCGCGAGGCATGTGGTTACACGGTCACTTTTCTGTATGAGAGCAGAATTGGACTTTGACGAGAATCTGGGCTGGACCAGCAGCCAGACTTGCACCACTCATTGGGTTTTCTGTGACTTCAAACGCTGAGCAGTGGAAATTTGACAAACCTCAAGCACCAGAATTATGAACTCTAAGAATGACACCTTTCACAACCAATTCCTGCTTCCCAACACTCACTGCCTTCCCTTGCTTAATTTATTTAAATCAAGGGCTTAATAATGCACAAATAACTAAAAAAAAATGTAATTACAGCTAAATGAGATGCAAGAAAAGCCACACTCCTAGACTAGGCATAAGCCATCAGGTTTCTGATCCAGGAACACTGTCCACTCAGGTACAGAGGCAGTTTATTGCAGCAGGGATAACATCATCTACTTGTTTTTCTCTGGCTGAGATTTGCAAAGCACCCTTGGAGTTACCGATTAAATAAATGAGAAATCTTCGTTTAAGTCTCCTACTTATCTTTAAAAACCTACCCTTAATAAATCTCAATAATAATCAAGTTATTATATGCATTTACAAATGAATTTTCTGGGCAGTAGATTAACATAAGAAATAAATGCTGTGCTATCTGCTGTTACTATCTAGGTTGGTACCTACCTCACATCGCTCTAATGTCTGCCCTATATTAATTTAATATTAACGCACCACTGCTTCTTTATAAACACACATTTGTCAATTCACACAAACACTCTGGTGAAAACTTTCATACTAATCCCTTCTATTATATTCAGTGAGGATCTATCAAAATGAATTAAAAGATTCATTTTTCTACCCTTAGGAAGATTCCTTCTTCCTATCATTTTGCCATCAGGGTTATAATTAAAGACACTGGCTGCTGCGGCCTGTACACATAATTGCGATATACGATCAAGGATTGTAAGCACCAGGATAAATGCATTATCACACTGCCTAATTATCGTGTTATCTGACTGACAGGAGGCTGTTTTATTTCTATCTAGAGATGAAGGACATCTCTGACAGACACCGGGACTTTCTTTTGATGTCAGATTTGTATACGAAAGAATCAAAGACCCAAACCATTCCCAAAATGGTTCCCAATGTGGTTTAATCCCACCAGACGATTCCCTGCCTCGCTGCCAGACCCTGCTTTGAAGTGGCGTCGCGCAAGCGTATGCTGCTAGTACGTATTCCCGAAAGCCGGAGCGCCGGGTCGTAGCCCCAGATGCTGAGCAGAAGGCCTGTGCCCTCCGTCTCGCACATCCGCCCCCTCATTCGCAAGATCACAGGGCGGAGAGGGGATGTGGTGCGGCCGGCAGGCGGGGAGGGCTGGAGGAACACGGGTTAAAGCCCTATCCCCAGCACACGCCTGGGGTGCGTGGCCAGACGCTTCCTGCTTTTGGCTGCGCTCCTCGTCAACGCTTTCTGTAGGACCACAACCCAACGTGGGTTCCGTGTACCGCTGCAGCCAGCACCTCAGCAAGAGCATGTCCAGCCTCTCCTCTGCTGCTGGGACCTCCACGTCCCCACTGAGAGCCTGCATACAAGTAACCACAGTCCTCGGTCACACAGGAGTGCCAAAATTCACCTCCTTTCCCCTCTTCCACCCGGCTATGACCTGGCTGCGTACCACTGAAGCATTTCTCCATCATGTTCGCGACAACAGCCAAGCACTGTTAAATGTCAGAGTAATAAGGGAAGGCTGGGAACAGAGAAGCCCGTGAAGGGGCACCAGTGGTGGGACAGACAAGGGTGAAACATGCTAAAAAGAGGGAGGAGCACAGAAGCGTCAACTTTGAAAGAATAACCGAAGGTCTCCCTCCCGCACGCTCCCAGCAGCCTGAGACCTTGCATCCCACCGTTCTTGGCTCAGCAGAGACTTGCGGACCCCCCCTCCCCTGCCAAGCGCTTTACCGCTCAATGCTGCTTATCTCCCCAGAGACCCTACTGTCACTACCCTTCAGTCAGTCAAGTGGCTCAAGTCCATGCGATGGCACAAAGGTCAGCTTTGTGCCCCTCTACACATTCATTATGACCTAATCTCTAATTACGTGATCCATTTTTTCTTTAAGTAGGTTTTTCCTAGGGTGTCTGATCGTCATCTTCAGCCCGCTGTGCTAAAAACTACCCGGCATCCCCGCACACCAGCAAAAGCCTCAAAGATTGCCGTGTCAACAAATCATTTAGAAATTATTTTCATCATTTGAGTAACTGCGTAATTATGATAAGATAATGAACCAGATTTGTACTATAACCATTCTGTGATTCTATGTCCAGCTTTTTCTTGCAAAAAGAAGTCATGCCAGGAGCCTGGAAATAGTTTCTAATAATTTCTGTGGCATGGGAATGGGCAGATAGTTTTATTATCAGGGTTTTGGTTTTCTAATTCAGTTTTTTTCACCCTCCTTGGCCCATTCTTCACACAGCCTTTGGCTATTTATTAGTCACAGTAGAGAAGGATGAATCTCATGGAATTCGGAAACGTCCTAAGTCTGGAGCACTTAACTTCACAAATGAAATATTTCTCCAGCATGGAGTATTTTAACAGTCTGACTATTAATCCCTGCCTAATTTCTCTTTCCAGCTATGTTTTTCTGAAGTAGAGATACCAGTATCATTTACAAGGTGGGTCCTTGTGTATTGACATGCTTAATGTCTCTCTAACAACTGCCTGTCTTCATGGCTATAGGTGAAGGACTCCTCTGCGTTTTATGCCTCCATAGCTGATTTCTGATCACTTAATAACTAAGACCCAGAAGTGTTTTGGGTGCCCGACTCAGATTGTCGGGAGAAGAGCAGCCAAGCATCTTTAGAGGCCAGAGCCAGTGTTTACAATAGAACAGCTGCAAAAAAAAAAACAAAAAAAAACCAAAACCACAAACATGGAAGAGGTGAGGTTGCAGCAAAAAAAACCTTATAGATCTACCTACTGTAAGTGATATTCCTCCTTCTGTCTTTGTGTGTGAGAAAACAGCCATGAGAGCTTCCTCATTTGTAGGTGCAGCTACAGGAAGCTTGCATCACTTTGTCCTTCTTCCCAGCAGCAACAAAAGCTCTTACCATCTCCCTGTGGACACTGGGAAAGCAGATAGCTGCCGTTGGGCTTTTACCAATGAGTAAGTGTCTTCAAGCCTCAAAGATGCCTTCTGCCAAACTGTTACATCTCCAAAAATCCTTATTCGGCCATAAGCAACATCCTGCCATTGCCACCGAGGTGCCTACAAACATGTGTGGGAATATAAACGCAACAGCGAATGCCTACCTGTGTGTACAGTAATCCAACCAGAAAGAAAGATCATAGAATCATAGAATCATAGAATGGCTAGGGTTGGAAGGGACCTTCAAATGGAACTCTGTGTCTTAAAATCATTACGGGTAACCTCACAGTTACTAGATTGGCACAACAAACTGATCAGGGGGCACTGGACATAGGTAGACGAGAGGCTTGGCTGAATCCATCAAAACCTCTCAATTTTCTCCTACAGCACAGACATCCTTTCCCCAGTTTTTAACCCTTGAGAGACAGAATCTCAGAATGGTTTGGGTTGGAAGGGACCTTCAAAGGCCACCCAGTCCAACCCCCCTGCAAGGAGCAGGGACATCTCCAACCAGATCAGGTTGCTCAGAGCCCCGTCCAACCTGGCCTGGAATGTTTCCAGGGATGGGGCATCCACCACCTCTGTGGGCAACCTGTTCCAGTGTTCTACCACCCTCAGTGTAAAAATTGTTTTCCTAATGTCTAATCTGAATCTACCTCCCTCTATTTTAAAACCATTACCCCTCGTCCTATCACAACAGCCCCTGCTGAAGAGTTTCTCCCCATTTTTCCTGTAGGCCCCTTGGTACTGGAAGACCGCTATGTGCTGCTGTTCCTCTACACAAGTGTTGTTAGAAAAGTCTGGTTATATTTATACACACATATGAGCATTGTAAGATTAACCCTTTAGAAACATTTTGAAGATTTTTATAGATGCTCTCAACGCAATATAATATTTTTTCCTGCCTTAAAGATAAAACCGGAATAACTTTGAAATTTTGATAACATCGAAGTGCAGCTTACGTTACTTTTAAATTGCACTTGTAAAACTTGTTGGCCGTAAGCAACTCAAATACAGTTGCAAGTGTCTTATTGTCCCTTGCACTTCTAGTAATAAAAGCACATTTTAACCAAATTATTATGCTGTTGAAATCTTCACATAGGACCTTGTCTTCCAAAGCAAAATGGAAATAAAAGGAAAAAAAAATCAGTACTTTAAAAAAAAAAGGTATATATACCCACTTATACGCATGAAGAGGTTAATTATGTGATAAACTCAAATTGTCTTTATTGTTATATGATCTGGAAATGTGTTTGCTTTATGCTGTCAGACATTCTTTACCCTATATTTATTTTTAAGAGCTTTGATTGCTATGTGAGAGGAATCTTTTCCGTATCTTGTGCATTCTCATTGCCAGTCCTCTGGAAGTCCTGGCTGCAATGCAGACATCAGACATCGTAATTTTGATTTTAATGGAAGGTGGATATTAATGATATGATAACATTGAAGAAAAAGTCCTGTAAGTTGTTCAGGACTAAGGGAACCCTCAAAAGCTTTAATGAAGGTTTTGTGGGAAACCACATCACTCAACTAACATTTGAACTGGAACAACACAAGGCCAGACCTTTTCCAAACATGAGATAAATTGGAACAGTTATCAGCCACAGCTCGTACAAGAATTAATATACTCTAATACACATTAGAAGTGTTTTACTCCATTAGAAGACTCTCTGGTTTCAACTCAATTATTTGCAGAATAAAATTCTACTTACTCTGGGTAAGGTTGTCAAAACCTCAGAAACCATACTTGCTGCTAAAGGTGCCTAAAATTTTCTCATTGAAATTTTTCTTTCTTTATTATAGAAATGACTTTTCCATACGAACACTTTTCTCCTACTGAAGATATAGCATAGATCAGTTCAAATTGATTTTTTTAATTACTAAAAAAAAAGCAAGCAAAGTATTTTCAAGTTTTAAGAAAGAAATTATAATCCATTGACAACATCTAATTTTTTTTTTTTTTTTGAGGGAATCTGCTCTGTTGAGCCTTATCAAGTGTGGAGTTAGCCACTTAAGTAATTTTACTTCAGGGCTATAAAATGTTATACCAAGTGTCTGTACCCATTGCTAAGCAAGTACTAACAAGTCAAAGTTATCTAAATAAATCAACAGACTACCAGCTTCACACTGAGCTCTCCCAACGTGTTCATGAGCATCAAAGGCTAGAGAAGTCACTATTTATTTTGATTAAGGTTAAGTTTTTCTCTGTTTTAATCAATACTTTAAATTAATTTTCTGTGCGAGCCAAGACACTTTTGCACCGTTGTCTTCTCCGCCTTCAGCCTTTATCTGACTCTAGCAGTGCAGAATACAAACATTTTGGTAACCAAGCAGAGTGATTGAAGGGTTTCTTTGTCAGAGGTATCCTAACTACTTATTTAAGTCCCTCAAATAAGAGAAGGGTTCATGAGTGACATCTAGAGGTAATTCCTCAAGATGACTGGGGCAACTGCCTACTGAGGCTCAGGTACCTGCCCAAAAAGCTGACATCTCATTTGCCAGCACAGGTAGTGCTTGTACACACCGTGAGAGTTGAATGGAATACAGCAACACAGATTTCTGGCCAGTAGATCAGGCCAGAAAGCTTTCAGAGAAAAATTATTTTCTGTAGAACCTCCCACCCAGTGTTGCAAAAGAAAAATGAAAAAGCATAAATGAAACCTTCCTGTTAAAGTCAAGTATGAAATCACTTTTCCTTGCAGAGCATTGAAGTTCAGGTGTCTCCTCATTCCCTTCTGCAGGTCTGATCCCTGGCCAGATCTCATCTCCCAGACTATCAAGTGTCTCTTCTCTTTCCCACACTATATATCAGAAAAGCCACATAAATACAGGGTAGGAAGGAAGGTTGAAACACCTGAGCTACAACTCACAAAAGATGGTGAGATCTCGTACGAGAGTATGGTATAATAGAAAGGACTTAAATCTAGTCACAAATTCCATCTTCTGGTTTTGATTTAGTGAAAAATATAGCCAAAAATACTACGCTACCTCAAATTTGAGATTTCCAGACACTTTTTACCCATGTGGCTTCTGGGACCCGAGTGGTGCAGGCGGGGTTTCAAGGCAGCTTCCCTGCCCATGCTGCCCACCCATGGGCAACTTGAGCCTTCTGCTACAAGAGCAGATGTGTCAAGCTGAGCTTCTCCAGGTTATATTGCTGGGCTGCTTATCGGAGACACTTGGAACCGGCTGTTCAAAAATGGAGTAGCTGCCTCTCCTGGCAAGACCTTGTTCCCACCTGTCTGGAGATCCCTTCCCTTGGCTGCCGTATATATAAATTAAGTGTCTTATAGCTCCTGTCCATGCACAGGTTTCAGTAGTACCAGGAAGGTACGTCTCCTGATTTCTTGTCATAATTTAGGATGAGAAGAAATACTGATATATCAGAACTTCTTTCAGAACAGACATTTTCTCCCACTTCTAGCACTAAAAGGCAAGCTACGAACACATATCCAAGCCAAGGAGAACTAGATAATGTAATATGAAAAAAAAAAAAAAAAAAAAAAAAAAAATTAAAATTAAAAACATACACAAAACGTTTCTGGTAAAAGCACATCATTTGTGTCTAGATAAACTAGCATGGATAAACTACTGATGGGTTTGTTTCCCAAAACAAACTACTTCTCTACAAAATGCAGCTCAAGCAACTGTGCCTGCAGAGTGGTTTGGGCCCCTGTGAAATCTGTGCTGATTTTGCTTACCCGGATTAGACAAAACTGCAGCGAAATTGGTTCAACCTCCTTGTACAGACATGCTTAAATTGTCCCAAGAATGCCTTGTATTGATTTGGTAACTCAAGCTGTGTACTGCCTGGAGCTGAAGCAGCGCAAGGAACTTATCCAATTACATTACAAGTGATCTATTTCATAATATAAGGAATTTTTTTTTGCAGGAGGTATTTAAGGAATGGATACAAAGAATGCTCGTCCTGAGTGTGATTTATCAAATACATCGATTGCTAAGGTTTTCTGATGTTATCATTACATCTCTAAGGTTGCAATCATTGTGTAAGGGTGACAACGGCCAATTGGCTTTTTGTCACTTTTTATAACGCTTAAAGGACAAACAGCGATGCCCAGAAGGTGCTGGGTCTTGCTGAATCCCTGCATCTCTGAAATCCTCTTCTGGCGGAAACGCTGGTTTGTGTGTTGCAATGTTCTGTTGTCAAAACCAAGGAGCGGAGGATGACTTCTTTTGAAATGGGAAGTAAAACAAAAAAGGAGATAAAGAAAACAGGTCTGTTGATCACAGTGGGAAGCTTTAGCAAGCATTTCTTGGTGGGGGTTATTATCTCTGCCTGCCTTACTTAGCAGACCTGCCAAATAATCCCATGAACATTTTTCCTCCCAATTGTTATCAACAGTGCCGTGATGGATGAACCACAGACGTCCGTTTGAAAGACTGCATTATATGGTTTCCTTTCAAAAAAACCAGCTGCGGTGAGTCTCAAAAGGCCTAATTCTCTGTCTTGTCCTATTCTCTTCCTAGACACGCAGCACCTCCTGCTTTGCCCTGATTCCATGCAGAGGACTAAAACCAAGGGAATCCTCTAAATGAGCTGCCCATCAGCCTTGCAGGAGAGCAGAGAGGGGGAAATCAAAAAGGGAGTGTTCCCAGTTAACATTTCCAGCAGGTTAGTTTCTACCCAGGTCAGTGAAAAAACAGTTCTCCCAAGCTGGGAAAAGTCCTTATCGCAGGACAAACGCCTTTGTTGGTGCAATGGAGGGTGTGGAGATACTGAACACAGTAACCAGTTAAGTCTACTCTGCAGATACTCAGGGTGATTTCACCCTTGGTCCTCTGGCTGAGTTTCCGGTCACCTGCTCTGAGCAGAGGGACTGCAGTTCATGGGATCAGGCTTTGAGCTGAAATTCAGCTTCCCCATGGCAGGTGTTGGAGGATCTCCAGGGAGGGGTGAGACAGAGGGAGACAAACACTGCTGAGGTGACAAGAATTCAGAATACAAAACTCTTTGCAATGTTCTGCCAAGGCCTGTGATGGTCTTAGTCACTGCACAAGGAGAAGGGGACAAGAGGGACCTCCTGCCCCAAGCTCCAAGCACAGCTACGTGCACAAGCCGCTCCATGGCAAACCTCCTGGAAACAGTGAGACCTTGACTTTGGCCTTGAGCAAGGTCTGGCTATGCATCTGTCTGTGCTGGGAGGGCTTTCCTACCTCCCCTGTGTGCCACTCTGCCCGACTTCTCTGAGAAAACACCCGTCTGGTTATGCGTACCCACAGCCATCGTTGCTGGGCTGAACCCTCTGGTCTCTGATTAGGCACAGTGGGACAAACTTCCTAGGTAGGTTCCCACACGAAAGAGGTAGGACAAAAATAGAGGTGACTGGCAGAATTTCAGGTTCTGCTGTCACAGTGATGCTCATGAGAAAGCCAGTGTCACCACTACCTCACCAAGGGGACCTGAGGTCACCTGCTGCCTGTTCCCACGTGGTGCCCGCCACCGGACAGCTGAGGGACACTGGGATATAGCAGCAGCCTCAGCATTCCACATCTCCATGCTGGAGGAGAGAGCAAGCTGCCACTCTTCAACTGTTCTCATTCACTCAGAAGACCAGAATATCTCTAAATGTCCTGAGTAAACACGTAATTAAGCAAGAAATTATTATTATATACCCAAGGCTGTTCTGGTCTGATGGGCAAATCTGCAGTTAGGCAGTTTTTAAAGTGATTTTTTTCTGTGTGGGTGTGCTTGGCAAACAGCAATGGTGATAATCAATCTGTTAAATACAAAGCCAGAATACTTTAAATAGGCATTTTTCTTTAATGGGCTGAGATTGCTTTAAAACCAAACCGGTGTGTAATTGCTTGAATAGGGATTTATTCTGCAGTCACTAACAAATGTGAATATCTTTATTTTCTCAGCTATCCCATCAGCTTCACTTGCAGAGGTGCCATCGTGCTTGCAAAACTGCTTTGCAGTAAAAATCCTGGTTGCGTATGCACGTGATCTGATTTCTTAGTGCTCCGCATCTCTTCAACGTGAAAGTCTTTGGTTTCTGTGCACTACAAAAAGGTCAGATATCCAAGTCCGAACTAATCAACTCGGCTTCCCCTATAGAGAAAGGGAAACTGGCACTGCCGCAGAGCAATTCAGTTCACCATCCCTCAGCACCTAACTTGGGGCGAGATTAAGCGCTTCTGAACACTCTCCCCACCGATTTAGGGAGAGCCTGGTGTTACTTGCAGGTACCCAAGTCAGAACGCACAATTTACCATTTTAGGGAATGAAAATCTTAAACCCTATCAGTACAGTGACAACGAAGTAATTTAGCAGTCAACAAACTTACTAGCCTGGCAATTTATGGGTCTGCCCCATTTATTGTTCCAGAGCTGGGATCTGGAGGAGGAAATGAATGGGCCAATGACAGGACAAAAATGCCACTTCAGCCCCTCTTCTGCTCTCCATCCCCCAGAGCTTTGAGATGCCACTGTAGTTCGGGATCTTCAAGATATAAGAGAAGACTAGTGCAAGAAGCATCATTTGCATCATATCACGTACCTAGCCTGCCTTACCTGTAGTGGTGGCATATCCCAGGAGATACTGGGATTTCAAAGTTAGTGCACTGGATGTATGGAACACAGTGCAACGGTGAGGGGAAAATCATAAACCCGAGAATAAAGAACTAATTTTTCTTCAGGTAACTAAAGATGTCTTG
This sequence comes from Tetrax tetrax, assembly GCA_009806455.1. Classification (NCBI taxonomy): domain Eukaryota; kingdom Metazoa; phylum Chordata; class Aves; order Otidiformes; family Otididae; genus Tetrax; species Tetrax tetrax. Next base: position 189,123 of record WHYT01014978.1, read on the forward strand.
AGAATGCTAAAACCTCATCAAGAGCATTTATCTTCAACATGTTTGTTAAATTTAGGCATGGCTGAGTGGATTCCTTTCCCCTCAGCTCTGTTTGGCCACGTAGGCAAGGTGTTACATCGCAGGACATCTCGGTGGCTGGGTCACAACCCCCAGCAGCACAGGGCCAGTGCTGGCAGTGCCAAGACAGCCTTGGCGAGGGCAGGAGGCAGCTAGCAGCACAGCGGTGGGTGTTCTTCAGAGGATTATTTTTCACTCCCGCTGCCTAAAAGCTGCAGCTAATAAAAAGCATAAGGGATCAATATTATTTCTGACTTCAGGCTTCTGTGACACTGAGTGATGGAAATTTCCTTCCCAGGACGATCTTAGGAATAAAGTGGGCAATATTCACCCCAGCAGAGCATTAACATGTAGCTTCAGCATCTGCAGGCTTCATATATGGTCTATTTCCAACAGTGAACAGAACATATGCAGGATGCTTTCACCCTATGTGAGCACAGAAATTGTATGTACTTATTGACAGTACATCCTGACGTCGTGCTTGAAAGCAAACATTCACATACTGGAAAGGTAACATGCAGAATCATAGAAGGGTTTGGGTTGGAAGGGACCTTTAAACATCATCTAGTCCAGCCCCCATGCAAGGAGCAGGGACATCTCCAACCAGATCAGGTTGCTCAGAGCCCCGTCCAACCTGGCCTTGAATGTTTCCAGGGATGGGGCATCCACCACCTCTCTGGGCAACCTGTTCCAGTGTTCCATCACCCTCACTGTAAATTTTTTTTTTCCTAATATCTAATCTAAATCTGTCTCCCTCTAGTTTGAAACCATTACCCTTCGTCCTGTCACAACAGGCCCTACTGAAGAGTCTCTCCCCGTCTTTCTTATAGGCCTCTTTGAGGTACTGGAAGGATGCTATAAGGTCTCCCCGGAGTCTCCTCTTCCCCAGGCTGAACAGCCTGAAGAATAAGCGTGAGCTACTGTTTAATCCCACATTCATGTGATTCGAGTACAAGTGACTCTTGTGCCCTTGGGTGAAACCTCCCTGTCTCCTGTTTCTCTGCCTGTAAAACAGAGAGCCTGCTGCTTCATTAACTCACAGGAGTTCTCTTGAATTAAATCAAATGGTATTGATTTACATGGTGGAAAAATTAAAGGTCTGGTAAAAGGAGAAGAAATACTAATAAAAAGCTAGCAACTTTCCAGCATTTTCACAGCACAGTTGACTACTTAATTACAAATTAATTAAATTTGTACCTATACAGTAGCTTTCTTATGCAGTCAACTGATGCTGAAGAGAAAACAATGGGAATACTTCTGACCACACTATTCCTGCTGCAAAACACAGCCCTGCTCACCTGCAAGCTCCCAACATTTATATCTCCATATGTTTCATTCTCCTCAAGTTTTTGTTTTATCTACTTGTGAGTGTTTTCTTTTCTTTTGGAGCATCACAAATGTGATCTGTTAAAGTACTGACAATGCTTTAATGATTAATGTTCTGCTTCAATGTTTTGACAAGGTAAAGACAAAAGTAAGATGTGTTTTCTGACAGAAGTCATACCACACATGGCATTCCAGCAGACAAAGCTGCAAAATAATCATCCCACGATACAGCGTAGTAGGTATTAGGCTCATTGCACAAACAGTGCTATGCAAGTTGTTCTGATGAATGTCAGGTGGGTTTTATTTCTATCAGCTACAGGCCAGATTTGCACACAGAAAGTGCCTAGCCCAGCCCGTGTCTGGCCCTTGACTCAGTGGCTTCAGCACAAAACTGTGTGAAAGTTAGTACACTCAATTGTGTTTCCCTCAGCTGTACAAAGCATGCTAAGGCAGACCATAGGGAATATTTTTGAAATGGCAGGGAGGTGGAGTAAAATTACCTGATGTATTATTTTCTCTGCACATTCGCTCTAGCTGAGGTCTCAGGGAGAGGCAAAGCCTGGCTAGAAAACCACCTCCTGCTTCTTGTCCCTTAGATTTCTGCTCAGAGTATAAATATGAACAAATTGACACAGAACATTGTGCAATTGTGAGTGTGAATTTCCAAATATTATGGGTTCCTTGCCCCATCTCCCTTATTTTATCATAACAGCTGTGCCATAAAGGGTTTGAGAAAGTGCAGTCCCATGACATTCTGAACTTGAGCACTGAGATTTCGGAACCTGGCTGGATGGGCTTGGGAAAACCGAAGAAAGAAAAAATGCAGAGAAAATGAAAGAGAAGGCTGAAATGCAGTTGGAATGACACAGCATCTTCACACTCAGTGACTGGCCTCAGCGTTGCTACAGTCAGGGTTGTCATGGGAACATGCGTAAGGAATATTTCCCTCGTTTTCCCAAGTCCACACCTTCCTCATATTCTCCTCAGATTATTTTTTTTTTGCCCTTTGGCAAAAATGCCTGAATGAATGGCACTTATAAATGTGCTTTGTTCTATAGTTCCTCTGTGTGTAGAGAGACTAAGTATGCTAGAGTTTTTCAGCTTTAAAAATGAGTGACTGGGATGGATGGGAAAGTAAAATCATGTCTGCAAAACCAAGCGGGGCATGGAGAAAGGGAATGGGAAAGCAGCGCTCACTGTTTCTCACAGTCTGAGAACTAGAAGGGATGTGATGAAATTATGAGGTGTCAGGAAACAAACAAAAGGTACATCTTCATACAGATTGTTAAAGTTATTGTCACAGGATGCTGTTGAGGTCAAAGGTGTAAATATGCTTAAAATGGATTTTAAAAGTCTCAAAATCAAGGCAGATTCCTTGGTGGCTAGTATTCTGTGTTTGATCTCTGGCTCAAGAGCTCTGTAACAAATTTCTGTATGAAACTGGGGGGACAAATCATGGGGCAATAAACAGCATAAACCTTGTCTTGTTCTAATACTTTTTCCTGAAGGATCCAGGCCTGTGGGCTAAGTGGACCTTTCATCAGACAAATCAGGGCAGTTCCTGTAAGAAGAGTAAACTGTAATGCAAACTCCAAACTTGTCTTGCCTGGGACACAATAGATTCTGTGTCATTTCTAGTTCTCTGCTTCTCCACAACAATATGATCTTGTGATGGAACAGTCCAAAACATCCTCCCACATTTACACTGGCAGTAATCACTTTGGATTTGAATTAATTTGGTCTTTCTTGGAATTTGTGGGACTTTGGCATCTTCCTCCCTGTAAAAGTAGTCATGCATATAAGTGAATCTTCATCTGTTGTGATTGATTTTTCTCTAGCTTTACCATACAATATGCAAGATCTTTGGAAAAGCTCATAGCCACCCAAACAGTAGCAATAAAACAGCAGCCAAAACGTACAAATGTGGAAGCCTTGGCTGGTTTCAGACATAGGTGACCCATTTTTCAGTAGCTTTCAGTAGTAAGAGTTCTCCCAGTCCTCACAGTAGTAATGGGAACATTTCTCAAAATCAAGTCACTTATTTCAGCACCTTAATGCATGTGTTTAACTTAGATAGTCAGTTTGGAAAAGTCAGAGCCTGTAACTTCTAAAAATTTCCCAGGTTCCTGTAGATCACTTTCTGAATTTATAAGCACAGAAAGGGGTGATTATTGTTGTTTAGTACTGAATTCACTAGCACCTTCCCAACGCATAGGAAAAGTGGAATATGGAAAAGACTATGCCATGAACAAAAATTCTTGTGAGATTTAACATCTTTAGTTCATTTATGGATAGATGATACAATTGACTGGAATCAGATATCAAACATTACCAACAGCATCTGAAGCATATACGCCTTTGCAGATGTCAAAAGGCTTATGCCAAAAAGGGAAAGCTAGCCAATAACAGTATTTTCAACTTTCTCTTGTAATGATATCATTAAGTCATGACGGCTGGCACAATATCAAATAGTTATTCATTGTTGCAGTGTCTTGTAATAATCACCAATTAACCTTCTGCCAGATGGAGCATTCATGTGCAGCTTCATCTCGCCTTGTTCTCTCTTTTTACAGTTGCCCTATGAACAAGGAGTTCATAGGTTCATGGGTCAAGGCACGCTGAATTACTCTGGCCTTGGAGTATTTGCAATTACAAAAGCAGAGCATTGCCAGACGCCTTGAAATCAATAGGATGACAACCTCCAAGAAGCTCTTCTTTGCTTCTTCTCAGGGGAACACTGAACCTGATCAGCTTCCAAGAAAAGGCCCAGTATGGATGGGCACAAAGGTTAATATTTTCCCTTTTGAAAATAAAAAGGTGGACTTGCTCATAAAGCCAAGACACCTGCATTCAGCATGACTTAATTTTGCCAACTAATACAGGACTCAGAGGGTTGCTCACTATTTATTATGATTTTGTGTTCCATACATGGAAATAATGTCTGAAATGCACTGGTTGTTTTCCAAACACAGCAAAGATGTGGCCTTTTGCCACTGAGTATGCAATTTCAAAAGACATGCCTTGCTCCCCTTCTGATACTAAGACAGTTTTCTGTTCAATATACTGTCCAAATTATTCACCTGTAGTAGTTCTGATCCAAAACGTGGGCTCACCTCTCCTTTACCTTTCAACGACCCTACAAGAGCACTAGCTTTGACGATGACTTATAAATAAAGAAGAAACAGGTAAGCCTGTTTCTCCTTTCTGTCTTCCTGCTCTTTTATGTGCTCTCTTAACATCAAGATATCTTCTTTCAGTTGAATCATAAAGCCTGCAGTGATGGTGATGCTTTCCTCGAAATTATCCAGAGAAGCAGCCAAAAAGCCAGAATAGTTAAACTAATTGAAACCTTATCATGCATTTCATGCTTTCAAATGAGAAACAAATCTCCTCCTACGGACTGGCTAGCTGAGATGTTTTGGTCCCTGGACAGGTGCTTTACACTGTGACTCCTTTAGCATTACAGTATTCTATATGGCTAATAAAATGGATTAGGATGAACGTGCTTGGATTTTTAAGCTAAGTAGGTGATGATTCAGTAGCTACACACTTACAGTGTTCTCATGGGTGCAACATCTCTGTAGATGCCGAGGTTCCTGTACCTGCAAACGCAGGACAAATCTACGCTGAGGGCATATACATCACTTGCAAGTCAAATCCAGGTCTGACCTCTGGAGTTTAAACTGATTTGAGGAATGCAATGGCTCTCAGCACAGGGCAGAATTCACCTACTACAGTACTTTCATGGGTCAAACAGCCTGAGCCACAAAGGTACCAAAATCCTGCTGAAACCAGTGGGAATCAGGGACACAATCAGACTTAAAACTTCTGCATTCGGCTGCATTCCCTTTAACAATGATAAATGCCACATCATCAACACTAATTTGATTTCAAGTTAGTGCAGCAGGGACAAGTCAGCATGGACATACAGGACCAGATCTTCAGCTGGAGCTCCCGCTTGGCTGGCTGCAAGCACGTGTGTGAGACACGAAGCATCTGAAAAAACTGCATGGAGGTGGACACTGCAGAACAGAACCACTGCCCATACATACATGGAAACTGTCTTAGCTGTAGAAGTGCTGCTGAGCCTATCTGCACACACGCAAGCCTCAAACCAGCACTCAAAGCGCTTGAGTTCTTGGTTCCTGGCAATGCTAGTGCCAGGGCTGAAATTACAGCACTTACTGAAATTACAGGAGGGTCCTGGAAGTGCTACCTAAAGCAAGAGCTGAGAATGTGAGGGGATGTAGAGGAGTGCATGAATGAGTGCGTATGTGTGCTGGCCACATGTGAAAATAAGGGGTTTCTCAATGGAAACGTCCACCTTGGGGCTGACTGCTGGAAGCTGTGACTTGAGTTACGCTGCTGATAGCCCTTCAGGTCAGCTGTGTTGTACCTGCACAGGCTCGGGGCGGGGGGCACTCGTGACTTGTACTGTCACACTTAAGACCCACAATGCCAATAACATATTCATGTGTGATAGCTGTAGTGAAAGACTTACTGGGAGGAAGTGCCGGTCCTTTATCGCTTGCCTCTTTTGACTGGAGATTGCAGGGAAGGGAGGAAAGGGGGGAGCCACCACAGTGATGGGGCCTTGGACTTTTTGCTCTCTGTTATCACCTCGGCTTCGATGTTCTGTTTTGGAGGAGAAAGAAGGCATGAGTATTTCAGAGGGTTAAAAACATATAAATATCTCTATTAACAGTATAATAGAGACAAGAACAGGATGTCGACTCCAAAGATTAAGGTCTTCCTCTTCTCCACTGACCGGTACCTATGATCCCTGTTGCAACTGAGGAGGACAAGCATTCACCGGACATCCAAGCCCCTGGAAGAGCAACAACATACAACACACCCCATCGTGTGCACTGAAGCTGAATTGTCCCCAAATACGATTTATATCCTTTATCCCAAGTGATGAAGGAGCTACCTTCCAGGTGTTTGGGACCTGAGGCCTGATTCCCAATGAGAACCCACAGCTCCTGTTGTCTTGAAGCATCGAGCTGTAGTAACACTTGCACTCTACCTGTATAAACTATACCACTCTAGGGGAAAGAAGAAAACATAGGCCCAGGTAGGATTTCCTTCCCTGGCTGCACGGCACTGTCTGGTCCTGAGCACTGGCTTGGCATCACGAAGGTTGTTGCAGTGGCAGCACTGTGTCCTGGCGTGGAGGAGACCATCCTAGAAAAGGCGAGATCTCTCCACCCCAGGCCCAGAGGAGTCTTCCTTCACCATAGGCTCACAATATTCAGTCCTCTTCCAGCATCAGTCAAGCCTCTGAAATGTTTCAAGCAAACGGGAGAACGCTCATGGCCTTCTTGTCTCTAATATTAGGTGACAGCCAGGCAACTCCTGGTGACAGCCTGCAACTCCGTTTGCACGGAGTGGTGGTAGAAGGGGATGATGGATTCACCTGACCACATAGCTATGGTCCAGTCAACAATGTTTGCCAACAGCATAGCTGTTTTCTGATCTAATGTTTAGTTTTAATTATTCCTGGTTAAAATGATAAAGAAATAATGAAATTCTGATAGAAGAAGTAGGTGAGACACAAAAAACATGTTTAGGGTAAATTTCTGATTATAATTTCACTCCAATACATGCAGTTCTTTGGCAAAGAAAATAAAGCAGCACGTGCCAAGCTGCCTGCTGAACCTGCACAGCTGCCGTTGAACGTGGAGGACAGGAAGCTGCCAAAACAGAGATTTGTAACTTTAAAATGATGAGGCATTTTCTGACAGCTGCTGTCGGGACTTCTCCTGCCCACGAGATGGCAGGCAGAGACCAGCCTGGTCCTGGGACAACTGCAACGCAGAGCTGCGAAGAGCAGCAAAGCCAGCTTCTGCTCTGCTCCAGGACTTCTGTGACTGCAATTCGGCTGGACCGCTCTTTGCAGTGCTATGAAGACATACTGCACCCTCCGTGTGCGCTTGAGCTGAAATCTGTAGAGAGTTTCAAATGCAGTACTTAATTGGAACGTTCTTTCCAGCTAACAGATGCTCTGCAGATCCGAGTAATCGATTATTATTAAAAGCTGGTAACAATAATAAATGAGCAAGGCAATGATAGCTGTTGGTGCAAAACCCTTCCAACACAGGAGGCTGTTGCTGAACATTTTAAGGGTGACCTGCACGGATTTTCTCCTTCTTTATGGTACAGAAGAAAGAATACTTTTCTACTTTTTTTTCCCTACTTTTACATGCTTCCCAATATGAATTTTCCCTTGGGTAGATTCCCTGTGAAAACTGACCTTTCCTCATCTTTTGCCTTTCCTGTAATGTGCTGTTGTAGGACCATCCAGATGTTTGCACCTAGGAAATTCCCGTTATGGCAGGGATCCAGGAGCCTGGTTACGACCTTGATTGCTCCCGCTTCCTCCCTGTGTCGCATGATTTGGTTTTGAGCTACAGCTCTCCAGTTTGTTAGCCGATGTCAGGAGGTGTTCCCTGGCCTGGGGAGGGGACACCTGCCCGATCCTTACAAGCTGTCTGGGGTATCACCTGGCTTTCAGCTGCCACCCTCAAAGAAAGCAGGTTTCCTCCAGTATTGTGCTTGGAAACTCCATGCAGACAGCTCCGTTTCTGAGGAGACTCTGTAACACCACTGGGCTCCAGTTTCAGCCCTTGGGAAGTTAAATCCTATCTGTCCTGGAGCTGAGGAACAGTTTAACATCTGTTTAGCAGAGGGAGACAAGATGGTCTTATTGAAACACTTAGTACCTCCATCCTTCAAGGGTCAGTTGTGGGGGACAGATGAGTAGACATTTGCCTTAAACATTTTTTGGTGCAGAAGATGTGAGCTTTGCTGCGACCATTGTGCAAGAGACTCAGACTTCGCAAGAGATTCATGTGCATACTAGGTGTTATAACCACAAGCAACGGTATTTTGTGGTTTTGTTGCCTGTCAACAAGTAATTGCGACTGTTGCAGACTTCGCAAGAACGAGGGACCAGCTTCCGGCCCTGCAGAAGCAGGACTGAGACGGTATTTTGTGGTGCAGGGCGCTAGATGATCGATGGTCTCATCTGATGTGACCCCCTCCAAAATAGTCTCCCTGTGACCACCCAAGACACACCGAGCCTGCGCCGAACCAGACCATGCCTACCCTTGCATGGCATCATGCCCACTATGCATATGCATGAAGTTTCTTGGAACTGGGCGGAGATTTTGGGACTTGGACTGTATAAAAATGGTACCATCAGAGGCTAGGGTGGGACCCCCACCACCAAGACACCCGGAGCAAGAAGGACCAACGGGATGCCACTGGATCCTCAGGTGGTGATATCTTCTGTATCTCTCTCTCTCTCCCCCCTTCTCTTTCTTTTAGGACTAGATCTAAGTAAGAACATGTGGCATGGGACTTGTTTATCCAATGAAGTTATCCAGTTAAATAGTTGCCACTGAGTTATTGTATCTAACCATATGCCTTGCATTTTGTATTAATAAATCATAAAACTGGTTGGTTGGTGTCATTTCACCTTAATTCAGTCCAAGGGAATCATAAACTTTGTCGGTGGTCCCACAGGGAGGGAGGTCATCCTTTCAACTCTTTTCAGGTTGTGACAGTCAGTGCATGAATTTGCTTACACAATTCAGACATACCCACTTCAACAGAAAAACATATAAACAAAGGAAAAGCTCTTTTCAGCTCTACTTTAGTGATCATAAATAAGCCAAAGAGGACACAAGCCTTTTCTACCACTAAAATTACATCTTCAGCTTTATTTCTTAGCCTGAGTACCTAAGTCCCAGTGGAGACCAGTGCCCAAAGCCCTGTGTCTGTGGCTGAGCCCCCACCGCTGCCTGAAGGAGATCGTGGAGAGGCGTCATGTGGTGGAACCAGAGCCAGAGTGTGTGTGAGCACCTACCTCTGCGCAAGGCTCGCAGGTGCTGCTTGGCGTGGTGGTGCAGCTCCTCCACGCAAGGCGGTCTGGTGGAGGGGAGGAAGATGTTTCTTTGCTGATGCCAAGGTGCTCGGTAATAGACACTCAGTTTGCTTTCTGCATCCAGGTTGGAGACAGCTGTAGGATAAAAACAGAAAGCAAGGTAAGACTCCTAGCATCTCTTAAATCAATGTAGTGGGAAAGCAAAGGCTCTAGCTTGGAACAGCAGTGCCAAAAACAAGCACTGGGGATGTTACAGCACCTCTCCTCCCACCAAATATCAGCGACCATTATCTTCTCCGTGTTTCCAAACCACATTTTACCACTTAACATTTAGACAATGCCCTTTTGCCAGATTGCAAATGGCTCTGTGGAAGCAAATAGGTGCAATTATACTATACTGGTGTTACACATATGGACTAAAGGGATAATCATTTTATATATAGCAAAATGAAAACCCAAAGAAGCTATGCAACCTTCCCACAGTGACATATTGAGCAAGGACAGAGGGAGAAATGTGTCTTCCATTTACTCATTCTCCTGCCAATATGCTCTTTCACTACATCACGTTACACACGACTAACTTCTGACACAGGTTGCTAGCTTGTCACCTTCCAGCGCGTAACGACTGAGATTAACTGCCCACCTTGCTGCGTGACTTTAACTGTCACCTATCAAAAGAGGTTCCCTTAATAGACAGGGACTTCTGCAGGACAGGAACACTTCAATTCCTCTACAGTGAAATCCCAGAACTCTGCCTCTGAAAGTCACATGAAACAAGTCCACTAAAGGTTTGAGAGACTTTCTGAGCAGCACCTGGACTCAGGGGAGATGTGCCCAACCTCGGTGTATGCAGTAGCCAGCTTTCCAAGGGCCAAAGCCGAAGAGAAGGGCCATAGCGAATGCCAGCACTCTGCCCTGGCCGACCACATGGAGCTGGCTTGTCCCACCTGTGCTCAACAGCCCATGTAAACCATCAGAGCACGTGGCACGTCCTCAGGTCTAGCACTGGCCCTTCTCCTTCTTCTGCAGGCATTGATACAAACAATCATCTCCTCTTGTAATGCCAAGGAGATGCTGCAGCTGTTTTGTTTCCAGGACAAAGCAGCCCGATGCAGGTAGGGTCTCACACACAGGAGGAAAGGTGGTGGAGGTACCTCCTGGGGTTCCCTTTCCAGCAAAGCGCCAAACAGCCAGCGCCTTGGATTGGTCCCTGCCACTGGCCACCCACTCCTCTCCTTTGCCCTCATCTCTCTCAAGCAGGGCAGAACACTCTGGCTCTCTTCTCCCTCCCATCTCCTCTCTCTGAAAGGAGAGCCTGGAGGAGCTGCCATGAGCAGAGCAGAAGTGGCTTCAATCTCAACAGAGTTTGCCATGCAACACTGATGGCCAGAGCCCTCTTCCATAGACAACATTACCAGGGATTTGTAACTCTGTGTTAGTGACCCAGTCTGTGTCCCAGCCCCCTTGTACAGCCTCCATCTTGCCCACTGAGATGATGGGTATTTTGCAGCCAGGCCATCCCCTGACATTGCTTTTACCACTCCAGGCAAGCGCAGTCCCCATCCCTTGCCTGGCAGGGCCCTTGACGCTTCCACAAGAGAAGAAGGGACATGCTGCTGTTGTGGGACACCACTGAGGGGGAGGCCAGGCCAGAGAAAGGAGTTGGCGGCAGGATGTCTGCAGCAATATGTTGTCTACAGCCAAGGAACTAGCATGTTTTCGGGGCTCCCATCTACTTTTCGTGCTTTTGCTCTCTCCAACCTGCAGAAGCAGTTGTCCTTTTTTGAGAGGGAGTCCATGCAACGTGTCAGAGAGCTGCTCTCTGGTGGAGATGCTTTGCTCTTACTGGTTTTGTTGCTTTCTTCAATGCAAAACAACATTCACTCTGGCTGAAGGCATATCAGTGCTTTGCACAGAGAAAGGAACTGGGAACGTACAGTAGGAGAAGAAGAAGGAGGGAGCAGACACAAGGGGAGAAACCCGGGAACCATGCTGCCACTTGCAGGATGCTGCCAGACTTTATCATTTTCCTTGATAAGAAAAAAAACAGTTCACAAAACTCTGTGGGTGTCATGATGGAAGTGGTGGTATAACATGGTGACAGACCTGCTGAAGTTCAGGTTCTAAGAGCTTCTGCACCACCAAAGGGACCCTGAACCCTGTGTCCAGTAGGCAGCCTTGCTTTTGGATTTTGGCAGGTGGAGTTTCACACAGTTTACAGTGTGTTTGCTGCTCCATGCAACTGATCATAGCAATGCAAGGAACAGCACAAGGGTGAGAAAAATATGATTGACGGGGGGGAGGGGGCTTTGTAGGATGAATGATGGCAACCTCTAGGTGTTCATAATAGGGATTTACTAAATAAATTATGGACATTGTAATAACATAATGTTGCCAAATCCAAGCAGAGCTGTTGATGGCTTGCCTGTCCATCACCACATTCACGTAGGTGATTATCTCACTAGCATGAGCTGATTTTCGATTTCCTTTACCCCTTGAGGGTAAGGAAGCACTATGTCTATTTTACAGACAAGGTGCCTAGACACAAGGCAAATTGCCCCGATCCTGTTCCGAGCTGCACTGCCTCCTTGGGAAGCTCATCTCAGGACAAAAATGTGTAAGGGATGGTAATGATACCCCACCCATTCTTCATATCCTTGAGGATATGCGATATTCATGATCACAAATTGTACCCTAGAGGCTAATGAAATGGCAGGCACAAGCAGTTCCTTCCTTCTCCCAGAAAAAAACAACTGTCTAGACTGCAGCTCCAGTAGTTGTCTGTGACGGAGCTCAGTAAGTGAGTGGAAAGTTTTACCTACTTACGGAACGCTCAGACGTTTCATTAGACTAGAATAGATTTCACTGTAAAATTTAACTTGCAGAAAGCTCTTCTGGCTTTGGCAGCAGTGTTTTACAAATAAGAAAAGTAGGAGATGGGTTAATATGCTTTGGGTGAGACTTAAAAATGAAACCAAGCAAATACGACATACTGCTACACGCTTGCTGTTGTAGCCACGCGTTGCTGTTTGCAGATAAAATAACGTGACCTCTTGGCCATCCAACAGGTCTCCCTTAGCCGCCAGACCTGGCAGAGCTGTGCATAGTGCTGTACCAGAAGAAAAATAAAGTACAGATACATTGCTTATCTTCAACTGATAGGGCACTAAGAAGCTTACAGCACCCTGTGCCACGGCCCAGCCAGCACGCATCCGTATCTTCTCGCCTTTCCCTGCAGGAGCTCTGATTTGCTGTGTCAGGGAACGTGCCCCACTGACACCAAGAAAGCAGAAGTGTTGCACAGTACGCGCTGAACCGAACAGTCCTTTCAGATACTGAAAAGCTGGAGTGGATTTTCTAGGCGGTCCAGAATAGAAACTAAAAGAGCTGGCAAAAAAGCTGCAAGGGGATGAATGTTCTCAGCCTGCGGTGGGAGAGAAGCTCAGAGGGAGGGAGAAGCATTGGGTAGGGTAGAGGACAATGCTGGCCCAAAGACAAATGAGTTTAAATCGGTCATGAATGCAATTAGGCTGGATGTTTGAAGAACAGCATCCCAACCTCAGAGCAGTGAAGCTCTGGAATAACCTCCTGGAAAGGGGAAAGAGAGGGAAGAAGCTCACTGGTAAATGAGTGAGCCTGCACCATTTCTGAAGGGGATTACCAGACATGATTGCCTGCCAAAAGAGGGACCCGCTTCCACCTCACTCCTTGCACATTGTCCTTTGCACATGTCCTTCCATGTGCTTTGCACATTGCCTGTGCTCCTGCAATGGCACCTTGCCTGGCCCCCGCTCTTTGGGCATGGGCCCCTGGGAGCTGGGCACCACTGCTGGGAACTGAAGCCAGAGGATGCAAAGGCAGGAGCGGACCGTGAGCTTTCAGAATCACCGAATGTCTAATTTTCTGCACAGAGCTGAATCTCTTACCTCCACTAAAAGAAAAAAAAAAGCCAGCCCTGTGGGGAGTTAATTCAAAGATCACTGGGCTGAAATCTAGAAGACCTGCTCAGTTAAAGCTTCGCCATATACTCTTGCTCTTGCCTGGGTCAAATATTAACACTCCCTATGCCTTGGTTCTGTAAAATGGGGATAAGGTACCTCTGCCAGCCAGCAATCCCTCTCACTCAGTGTTTTACACTGCAGGCTGTTTTTACAATGCTGAGCCTGCACGTGACTATCGCCCCTCAGCATCCTCGTAACATGCATAATAAATAAAGCAATACAGAAACTATAAAGCCACAGTCTTTAAATTATTAACAGCTGGACACCAAACTGAATGAGGGAAAAAAGCCTGTACAGATATAGGAAATGCTGCATTTCAGGCATCAAACACAGATTGTTAATATATTTTTAGTATGCGCTTTGATCAGTTTAGAAGATACGAGTGAATCATATAAACTATCATGTTCATTTCATTCCCGAGTTAAAGGAATAGGGTTTTTTTTTGTCTTGTGGGATGACAAAACGACAAGAGACCATTTAAATGGATTCTCCATTACATTCTGTGGATCCATTAACGTTGACTGGTTTCCTGACAAGCAATGTCAAACAGACACACACTAATGACTGTTCTCATGAGAAGATTTTTGAAGGTTTCCAAATAGCTGTTTTATTGAAGTTGATCCTATTTATCATTTATAGACCCTTCCCGCCTTCACGCCCTCTCGTTCACTCTCCCCTCCTCCTTTAGCAAAGCAGAAAAAGGATCCTGCCGTAGTAGAGCTGGATGCAGATGCTCGAAGGTTGCGCGGCTTTAGTGCATTCAGGCGTGGTTGTTCTAATAATAACACCACAAAGGCCAAGCAAGAAAGATTTCTGCTCTATTTATTTAATAGATCCAGGGGTTTCCCCCCCCCCAACTCCGTCTGCTTCTCTAGATGCTTGCCTCCCCCCCGCCCGAGCTCCTTTTGTTTCTCAACTTTCTATTATTTCTGTCTGTATTACAGTTGCCATTAGGTGTCAGAGGGAAAAAAAAGATAATTTCCTACGCTTCCTGGTTCAAAGAGAAAAGACGATTTGAACGTAAGGTGTGAAAAAGTGCGGAGCCTGGAGGGGATTAAAGCAGCGAGCAAGGAAGGTGCCTACGTGCTAAGAGACAGAGCCCAGAGCTGTCACTCCGTGAACTCCTGCACAAGTGAAGCCGAACCGGCGGCTGCTGAATCCTGATTAAATCATCTGGATTCCAAAAGACAAAATCCACAATTAAAAAGGATCAGTCTAGCAAATAAGCCTGTTCCAGAGCTCAATTACTCTTATGAGAGGCACTAATGACCCAGGCACTTTGCGAGAGGCAGAGAAGCTGGGGGCTGCGCACCCACCGCGTGCACCCACCGCTTCTCCCCGCCGTGCCGCAGGGGTGCGGGATGCTCTCGAAGGCTGCCGTGGCCTGTAGCATCATGCCAGGAACTGCTCAGGAAGCCCTTCTCCTCCAGCGTTAAGACGGTTGACCTGTCATTTTAACAAATGCCATATTTTCTAGCCAATTTTTCTAGCCATTTCAGGTTAAAATAGTGACTTTTCTTTTCTTGTGAAATTCAATGTAATAAGAAAGCTGCATATTCACCCAGCTTTGCATGAATAGGCCTATGCTGGCAGCAGCAGGGTTCAACCTGACCAAGCTCTTCCACACCTACTGCACAGGCCAACAGAGAGAGCTAATGCCTGCTAAGTTTGTGTGCAAAACATTGCAAGAAAATGAATCCTGAGGAAGAGATTATCTCAAAGACGAGGCAGTCTGGCAAGACATCCAGCTTCATCATGCATTATAGTGCATAAATGTTTCATTGAGGCAAGTGCTGAGTCTGATGTGAATTTTATTTATAGCTGTGGATGTCTCCAATGCATACTCGTGTCTCTGCTGTAACACCCACGGGGTTTAAGCCTACAAGGCTGGTGAAAGTCTACAGTGGCTTCTCCACTACACATGTCCCACATTTTGTGCAGTGCATCAGCCAGCTCAGTACTTTCCAAGCAGCTCCCTCTGCGGCTGCTGCTTCACAGTGATGGGACAGAGGGTGCCGGGGCTTACCCAGTGGGGAGACAAGACCCTGGAGCTCCTCTGAGGTGGGACAATCGATGCCGTTTTCTACAATCACGCTTGCTCCCAACTGTGCATGCACCCAGACATTTTGCCCAGTCTTGATCTATTTGCCAATGGCAAACCCCAGCAACTGGAACCACAAACAGCTGTTTGGATCAGCCACCTTCCCGTCCCACCTTTAGTAAGGATTGAAAAATGCCTGTGCAAAGGGGCTGCTGTTCCTTTCAAATAAGGCTATGGGCTCTTCAACATTTCAATCACCCAGCTGAGCAACGACAACCTCATCATAACTTCAACAACTATGCCTACAAGCATGGGCATGCACACAACTTCCCTCACACCTCTAGATAAAAAATTTCAAGTAACTGGAACCAGAAGCTCAGACACACCCTTGTGCCCTCAGGAACACTGTTCCCCCTAGCAGGGGCAGGATGCCATGCTCTTTCCCCACCAAGGGGAAGTGATAATTTCTGACCATGTCAATGCCAGAGCAACAACTGATAGTGATAGCTTTCTCTTCTGAAGCCCTTTTGCCACGGAGGACATCAGATGATGGACAGGCACTCCACCCCCTTGGTACCGCAGTGGCTGCTGGGGACCCTGCCTGTGCTTCCCTGTCCTCCTCTCCCTCGGCAGGCTGGTGTGCAGTCCAGCTCCCCCAGGAGATGTGAGGCCTGAGGCAGGTCCTGCCTAGGCCTTGACAGAGCTTTCTAACCACGCTTCTCACATAAGATGACTCTCAGTGACACAGAAAACTACATGCCAAAACCCCTGTCTCCTTTTCCTCACCACTCCTGTGCATCTCTGGGATTTGTTCAGGATCTGGATAGGATTCCCCCATACGTGGTCACATCTTTTGTTCCAACTTTCCTGGCGTACTCCAACGTTTGTGAGGGTGCTGCTTAGTGAAGACATTTCCCTTTCTTTCTCCCAGCGTCCACTGTCACAGGGCTGTGAGAGACTGACATCTCATTTCGGGTGGTCTGCTCCTTGGTTACTCCCTCTGGGAGTCCACATTGGAAAACTTGCTTTGTAACAGCTCTGTGCATCATCATCTCTTACTATGGCTATTATCAGGGCAGAAATCAAAATTATTTCTCAGCATTTTTTGCACTGTGCAACTTGAGTCCAGGATGGATGTGAAGAGCAAACTCCAGCAGCACAGGCCCCAAGACATGGCTTGGGCGACTGGTCTGGACCTGAAGCCTGAATCACCACGTCTGCCCTGCCATCAGCACTTGTACGTGCAAATCAAAGCCAGCGCGACTGCGTCTACATGGGCTGCAGCTGCCCTCTGGACAAACAGGAGGTGAGACATGACAAAACAAGCTAAGTCTTTAGCTCTGTATGCGCAACAACATGAACACAATTATTATTCTGTTCTGCGCTCATGAATGGACAATTTAGCAAATTTTTCAAACTCAAGCAAAAAGGCAGAAACTTCACTGGCAGCAGAAACTGTTGACAACGACCATGATCTTTTATGCTCTTTGTATCATTTCATTTCTTACCAAGATACTGAAACTTCCCATGTTTCCACCATGGTTTCTTAGCACATCCCAGTGACATTTTGCTGCCTCCCACTGTGCCACACACATGGAAGTAACAGCTATCCAGGGGAAAAATGGACAAGTGGACAGAACTCTATCTGTATTCAGTGTTCAGTTATCTGGAAAGATTACAATACTGGAAAGCATATGATTTGGATGTCATTTCCATGTGCAGATCCTTGAGTTTTGCATTTACCTGGTGTTCAGCTGACTGGCACAACAACAGACATAATTCAAGAGGGCTGGGAAGTGTGAGGTTCTGATACACGTAAGAAGATTAGGCTGTTAAGCAATATGCACTTATGTGAAGAGTACCACATGCTAATCCCACTCTTGGCTTTGCTGCTTTCAATCACTGCTGGCGGTGTTTGAACATATTTTTAACTGCTTTTCGTAACTCTGTCAAATAAGTTACGGTGGCCAGAATGAGACTTGGTATTTCAAAGTATTTCAAAGCTGTCACTGCAGGATAGACAATAACCTGTCAGAAATACACAGTGTTTTATACGTTCAAGCCTTCATTCCTATGAAGTTTCTCTGGCCGGCGATTTCTTCCTCTCCTTTTATTCCCGTTCCTCGGTCTACGTTTTACATGGCCTCCAAGAGTGGCTGGGAGAGAAATAGCTTTGTGCTCTCAGCTACAAAATAGCAGCAAACGCAGCCACAGACAGAAGGTTTCTGTTGGAGGGTTTCATTAATGAGTTGCCCTTCTCACTCATGAGAGGTGAATGACATTCTTATTTTAGGTGCACACATCTACATACTCTACATATCCATGAATATGCGCAATTGTGCGTACACCCCCACCCTCTCACACCCAGCTCTGCAGCAAAGAAATCCCTGCCAGTGCACATTTCTCCTAATGCATGGTGACAGAAAACACTGGAGGGAGCGCAACATACTTATCTATTAATAAACATCTGAAATGTTCAATAATGTATGTGCAGCCATGGTGTTTCTACGGTCCTTGTTCAGTCAGAGAGAGCAGGAAGCCCATCAGGGAAAGCAGGTTAGTAAACTAAAAAGAAAACCACCAATAAGGTCAGGCTTTGTTCCCAGGGCAGCTAAAGGCATATGGCTAGACAAAAGTTTTCCCAGTTGTGTATGTGTATGCATAAAATTAAACATTTAATCCAATTCTACATCTTCAGAGACCACAACCCAGCTGGGAAGTGACTCATACTGTAGCTAAGTGAGTGGAAGTGATGATACAAAAGGCAGCATTGGTGTTGCCTGCAGGCAATGGTAAAAAAGGCAGACAACAGGTGAGTCTTAAGGTTGCCCTTAGGTCAATTATTCTGCAGGATGAGTCGTATTCATTTCAGTTTGCTACCATGCTCCATGAGAAAACAAGTTAATCAGCCAGTAAAATAGTGAAGGCATAAACAGTGTCAAAGAAGAATCCCAAATCCCAAATTGATCTAGTTTAAGGTTACTGGGCCCAATGGTAAGGACGGATTGTTATAGCAGGGATGGTATGACATCACACACATGCACACACATATACGTGTTTGTGTACACACATCCCAGAGCATGTAATTGAAATCAATGTCTCAAGACAGCCCTTTCAATCCTACACTCTTAATTAGTTGAAAGCACTTCTTTCAATTTGATGCAGTGCTTGTCAACACAGATTTCTTCCCACGTTGACCCTTTGCATTACTCCCACTCTCAACACACAGCAAGATAAAGTCTCATATCTCTGGCAGCGTAGTGTGCGGTCTCTATAAAACACTTAGTAAGCACACTTTTAGACATCCTTTGCAATTCTCTCTCACTGCTCTGCTATTTTTCTCCTGTACTGACTCATCCCAAATCACTACTAAGCTTGCCCAAGTTGCCCCAGCAGGTCACCATAATGCTCTCTTTCACCGCTGAAAAGTGTGTGGTTCACTGTGATGTTGCTCTCAGATCAGTCACCCTGGTTTCACACACCAGCACTCAAGAACAAAGCTTTATAAAATTCATTTACTATTTTACCTGCCTTGGTTAATGCTTACCTTCAGGATCTCGTGAAAAAAACACCCTCGCATTCCCCAGCCTACGGACATTTTAGTGATAGGTCAAACAGTGTTTTGGCAGCAGTTTTAATGTATCTTGCCTATTCTCCTACTCAAAACATTGAATTCCCCCACATATTTCTATCTGAACATTAACACCTAAAGTGGCAATTTTCCAGTAATAGTCTTTTCAATCTATGTTGAGGATCCTCTTTTCAAGAAGAACAGAAGCTCGCACATCGGAGCATCTATTTCCACATCGGCATCCACGACACAAACAACTCCGTGTTTGTGAACGTACAGCCCAGCTGTAAAACACCAGTAGCCTTGAAAAAGTACACTGGAAGATGACACTCGACACGGAATATGCTGTGTTTGGCACGTTGGAAGATAAGATTCAGATGACTTATTCCAAGTACAGCAAATATATTTCTGTTTTCCTTGAAATCTTCATAAATTACAACCTTCCATCAAAGCCCTAAGAGTTAGTCCCCATCAATCTCTGTGCCTTCTCCATGTGGCTCTCAGAAGTGGCATTTAGCATCCATTATGCCAGCGGCGCTGTGATACATGCACCTGTCTCTTGGGTGGCAGATTGAGGGCACCAACTTACTTTATGCAGGGCATCAGAAGGCCATCAGCGAGTGACAGTGTTCTGTTTACTACTGACCTGCCCTTCATTCAAGATGATAACCTGTAAGAAAAAAAAGCCCTATAGCCCCACCACTTCATCTTCTTAGTCCCTGATGTAGGTCCCTACGGGTAATGACGAAGTCACTGTTGGAAGGGCAACACATATGCTATAGGGGAAAAACACTACGAAATGGGAAGAGCAAGCCCAAACCAAAGACACAGGTTACATTTTGTATCAAGTATAAAAGTGCTGGGGATGGTTTTTTTTGTGAATGAATTTCCTCACTGGCATGAGTTGGACCCTCTTGGCTTCAGCAAACTGCATGGGGAAGCCAGTATCTGAGGTCAGAAGCTGCTCCCAAGCAAAAAACAAGACTGAAGAGTTTACACTGAAAATGAACAAGCAGGGCCCATCTTCCCTTCCACTGGCACCACACGTAGGCTGAGAAATCAAACCCCCAAAAGTCAGGAACAACAAGCCATGTGTTAAGGGTAGAGACGGTGGCTCATATTTCACACTTCTCCCTCCCCATCAGTCTTTTTCAGCGCGCTTGGCTAGATGCCCTGAACGCCGCCTAACTGCAAGCTGAGGTAAGTAGCAACAGTTTCTTCCAATTATATTTAGTAAATACTATGCTACTATTGCTACACGTGTTCCTTTGAATTACTCATAGGCATCTGGGAGAAGACAGAAAGTCCATCATCTCAGAGCGACCAAAGGCAACTCTTTTTTCTTCCCCAGGGAAATATTCTTGCTGCTGCTGCTCCTGCAGCTCCATCAGCCCCTTCATGGAGAGGGACTGTGAGATTTGGCTTTGTCTTAGGTCCCTAATTGCTCTTGAGCTCATGTCTGTCCCGGGAAGCTTCCCACCCGTAATAGTAAGGCAGCTTGTTTCTTGGGTCAGGCAACAAAAATAATGCACGTGGCTTTACAAAATTCCTCTGTGCCACCTTGATGATGGCCCAGGCTTGTCCACGCACAGGGATGCAGTTAAAGACAACCAGTTCACTGTGTAGCTTCTCCTGGGTCCTTTCAATAAAACTCGTCCCTGAACTCAGTGAACACCCAAGTCCGCCATCACCAGCCCTCTCAGATGTTCCTTTCGGCCCCAGCCTCCCAAGTGGTTTACCTGAAGCCCAGTTTCAGACAACTGGCTGTGAACCAGAGCACAGGTTTCAGAGCACAGGTTGCAGAGCAACCAGAACACCCAGCCCACAAAGAAGCTCTGGCCCAGGAGTGGGGTCCTATTCCAACACTGTCCAGCAATATCCTTCTCCAGTCCCTCTCCTGACAAGATACCTGTGTAAAACCCTACAGCAAACAGGGCTGCAGGGGTTCAGAGACCCACGCTGAGAAGCTAGCTAGGATGAAATAACACGGCTAGCTGACTTGCTGAGTTTCACTTCTTGAAACAATACTGAACGTAGCCCTTGTTTTGCAAGGGGAAGGAACTGCTGCCTGAAAATTTAGATTTCCACCCCCCTTCTATGCTTCCTCAAAGGAATTCATTTCAACGAAGAAACCTGCTTAAGGATGGATTCTTGTTAGCCTTGTAAGGGGGGGATGGATAAAGAGTAAAGCACACTTCTCTTCCTCAAACTCTTTGCTCCTTACACAAAGCCCATTGCGATCTGCAGCACGCCGTAACTGCACAAACTCCAGCGTGTGCAGCAGCATCGCAGGCTCCAAAAGGCACCGCAGGGTGCCTCCACCCTGCCCCACGCTGCCAAGAACATGTCCCAGCACCACTCCCCAGCGGGGCTCCAGCTCCTACCAGAGTACTGCAGCCTCTCCCCTCCGGGCTTTTGGGCTTGAAATTAGCCCTTATCAATCCGTACAGCATAGATGTGTTATGATACACGGAATGGACTTACAATAGTTTCTGTATACATACAAAGCCACTGAGATATACTGGATTATTTTTTAGAAGGAACCCATCCAGACAGCGTTTGGAAACTGTCTGTCTTTGTCAGTGATACTGTATACCTAGGATGAACAACTTATGGCAAGATAAGCTATTTTCCCACTGTTATTATTATTTGAATAACATGTTCTCAGCTTGCTCACCTTAGGCACTAATATTTTTTCTGTTGAGTCGCACTGTTTTTTTCTACGGTATTTCAGGTCCTTGCTTACCTAAAATGGTCCACAAGCCTCAAATGGTAAACGCTAGCTTGCAAATTTAACCGAGAGGTGACCATTGCTAGCTGTATCCCCTTGCAGGTCCCTGCAGAGGATGCAAATCTGTTACCATGCCAGCTAGGGAGCCCCTGTAGCTCATGCTAACCCCCACTTTGGATTGAGACATCAGAGCTAATGGCAACCAGCACACCAAATGCATCATGAAAACATTTAAGCTAAAATACTTTTAAAAACATTTACTTCTTGTAAAGTCTCGTAAGGTGTTTATAATGGAGATTATAATACAGACTGTCCTTTATTGTTACAGCTAGTACGGCTTTATGAGCCAAAACCATATCCTATTGTTTGTACTCACATTTATATTATTAAGCCACATATTTATGCAGAAAACCTAATTGAGTTCTGATGGGATTTCTGAAAAGCCGCAACTGCTGAAGAGCTACAGGGTTTGTCAGATGCTGCAGGGGTGTGGACCGCTCTCTGGTGAGAGCTGTCATCCAGAACATAATAGCAAACAGCAAATTCTTGCACATTTGTAACTCATCTGCCTTTGTGCGTGCGTTGGACTGAGTACAAGGTAGTTTTCCACACGCTGCCTTTGCACAGCAAATACACAGAGTGGCAAACAATTGCTCACTTAATGTACATATAAAATGATTTAAGTTTTAAGTGTTGGCAGATATTTCACTACAACTGTGTACCAAGTACTGCACATGAAGAAGAAAACCAAAAGGCATGGTGAAACGGCTATGCTGTGCTGCATCCAGTGAAAACCAGAGCAGAAATGTCAGGTGTCAACACCTACTGGTAACTATCAGAAATACCACTGCGGAATGATATTGGCTGCAACACTGGACAGGAAGCCTTCAAACTCTGATTGTAAGCAGTGATGAAAATGGAATAAAAATAAACCTCAGGAAATAAGCTGCAAGAAAAAAATCCACAGGGAAAGAAATTAAACCAGGAAATATAATTTCAGGAAAGGAAAAAGGAAAGAAAAGAAGGAGAGGTGAGGAGAAGGGCATCGTCATCAAAATCATCATACAGAAAGTGTAAC
The DNA here is from genome assembly GCA_009806455.1 of Tetrax tetrax. Taxonomy (NCBI): domain Eukaryota; kingdom Metazoa; phylum Chordata; class Aves; order Otidiformes; family Otididae; genus Tetrax; species Tetrax tetrax. The sequence goes on from WHYT01014978.1 coordinate 211,816, forward strand.
TAAAAAATGGGGCTGTTGAGTAGCAGACAGTGTTGGACCTCAATATATCGCATATCAAGTGGAATGGTGAAGCAGGGGAGACAGCACTCTTGGGTGCTCAGACTTGTTCACGAGGAGCAAAGTTGACAATATTTCCAAGCATAAAGAAGCAGACAACGGAAAATCATCGCAAAAGTAACTTTCCCCAGGGGAGATTTGTCTCCCTGGAGTATTTCTGTAGCTAACAGATAGGCTCCTTGCTGATTTTGAGCATGAACGAACCCCAGAGAGCTCCGAATAGTCCTCTGGCAGAACATGTCCTGCTCTGTTCACCATGGAAGGACCACAAGAAGATGCACTGTGCTGAGCCAGCATGCCCCAGCACCACCAGGCACCATGAGCGGAGATGCTGCCTTTACAAGGGAGCAAGATTGCCTACTCAGAAACAAGAGTGTGTCTGCAAAGGTATGGATGGGTTCCTGCATTTGCTTGCTGGATATATGTAATGGCATACTCAAAAATCAGATTTGGGTCACAGCCAAGCAAGGTGACTTTTAACTCAAAAGGTGAAGCACTGGTTGACAAACTGAACAAATACATTTGTTTTTATGAAGAAAGGAGCAGAAGTGCTCAGAAACATGACACAATAAGCTGGACCACAATTTTGCTGTCCTTGCTCTGTCCTTTCTCAGTCATGACTCTGCCTGACTTCTCTGGCCCCTCTGGGTACACCGGGACGTCAGGTCTGGTCCTAAGGCACTTTACTGCCTTCTCCTCCCTGCCTTTCTTCTTTCTGTGTGGATTTTCCAAGTGGTGTTAAATAAAAAAAGAAGTGCTGGAAGAGGTGCCAGACTGCTCTAGAGGCTGAGATGCTCTACATGCTGAACAGGGAAAGGCAGACGACACCCACAGATATAACCCAGCCCTGATCTGGCAGGATGTTGTCGGGGGGGAGGTGGCAATCAATCTTCACATCTTGTCAATTCCTGTATCATCTGCCAGCACAGGGGGAGGGGGAGCCACCCCAGCCAACTTTTTTTTTGTAATACGGATACTGTTCGTTAAGTTGGAGACCTTTTCTATACAAATACAGATCAGTTCACAGCCATCTGCTTATTTTCTATGTAGCATCTAAAGTATCATAAGGGTGTTACAGAGAATTTGAAAACAAGCTCTTATCTCTGCTGCTGAGCTTAAAATAAAAAAAAAAAAAGAAAAAAAAAGAGAAAAGAAGAAGAAAATACAGGAGTTGGCATGCAGTGAAAAGCAAAGAACTGAGACAGCATTTTCAAATGGTGGTTGCCTGGGCTGCTGTTGTTTGGAGATGCAATTTGGTCTGGTAGGTGGATGTGCTGGCACATGCCTGCTCCAGTCCAGGGCAAGTCACCTCCTGACTTTCACAGCCATCTCTTGTCCTCCCAAGGACCTCACATCCCTTGCTGTGTTCTTTCTACTTCTGTGTCTTAAGGGCAGAAATCGTCCTTTACACTAAGCATTTACACATATTATAATAGGCCTCACATTTCATCTCCTAGTCCAAGAATACTTTACTAGGTGGTTTTCTTAGCATTATATTCTTCCAGATAAATGTAGGCTTGCTTATTCCCTGCTAGGACATCCTCCAAACCTTTGCAGATGAATTGTGGTTCGTATTGCCTGGGCAGCAGTTTTGGATCCATGGGCCCCTGTAGCACAACCAACCTCTGCCATTTACAAGCAGCTCCAAAACACCGGACTAGGCAAATAACGGGTGGTTGTTATTCAGAATTAACCTGCCACGGTCAGTAAAGACAAAAGAGCCAGCCTGGCACCCTAGGTGATTCCCAGCAGAGCCCAGACCCACATGGCAGGAAGAGACACATGAATTCATCTGGCACATTCATTATCACTTGAGGTTTTCTAACTACTCTGTTTAAATCACAGCTAATTCTCATAAATCAAGATTGTTTCCTTGACTTGCCAATTTGATAATTTCATCTTCATGTTTGTTCACATTAGTAAGTATTGATTTCCTGCAGGATGCTGTACATTTTCTTGTAGTGAGCGAGGGTGAGGTCACTGCTTGGCAATATTTCTGTTAGTCACAGTTATTGCTGAAGTTCAGCTATTAGCATCCTTAACACACTTTGATTTTATTAAAAAAAATGGGATTGTATGCAACAGCACAGAAGAAAAAATATCTAGATGTTCAGTCATTACTTACCTATGAAAATGGCAGTTAGCCAAAGATTAATTTGGATGCTTTTCATCTGGGTTATCCTTTTTCCCTTCTATTAGCATCCTGATTCTTTTTGTCTTTGTAATATTTGTGCAATAGCAACATTTTACAAATGCTGCAATGCTTCTTTACTTTACAAGGGCCAAAGCAGCCTCCCCACAGTTAGTACAACTCTCCCTGTTTTCTGCAAATTTTTACATGTACTTCCAGGATGGAAAAGCTACAGTAAAACTTCAGCCTGTCAGAAGAAAATATCTAAACTCTGAAGATTCTCATTTTAGAATCACAGAATCATAGAACAGCTTAGGCTGGAAGGGACCTTTAAAGGTCATCTAGTCCAACCCCCCTGCAAGGAGCAGGGACATCTTCAACTACTATTTTGATCCAGGAAACAATTTATTTTACAGATACTTCTATAGGACAGTGGAATAATTTTCAAACCTTTAAGAAATTCCAGTTCTATCACTACTGAAGTTACAGCCACATCCATGATAACTGAAGACTAAGGGAAATATTTGCCAAAGGGATGGCTAGAAGATACTCATCTCCCTTTCCCCTCAATGCCCGCCTATCTATGGACACTCAGTGAGTGTAGGATGATGTTGCTGCAGAAGCACCGAAGCTAGAACAAAGCAGTGATAACCGAAGTGCCACTCATCACTCAAAGAAATAAGCCTCGAAGTAGGGTTGTGGGCAGAAAACACTTTCTCATCCAATTCATGAACCACTCAGACAGGTACATGCCCAGAGCTGAGCTTATTCAAGTAATCCCCAAGGTAACATTTTGTATTCAGAAATTCTTTTTTTAGAGGCAAACTGAAATGAATTTGTTGCCTACCACAGAAAACACAGCTTTACAACAGCACCATCACTGCCTAGTCTGTGATAATTCATTCATCCCAGCAGGGAGGAAAATGTCTCTTCCTCCAGCCAACTCCACACTCAGCCCAGACACCCACGAGATGAAGCCCCACTGAACCACAGCTCTAAATTTTCCAGCCAAGTGCCTACATAACATAACACTTGCTTTACAATTACAGCTGATGACAAACAGAGTTTCATTCTGAATTTTGTACTAGCAATCTTCTGTTTGGACTAGATGATCACAGTAGGTCCCTTCCAACTGAAAATATTCTATTCTATTCTATTCTATTCTATTCTATTCTATTCTATTCTATTCTATTCTATTCTATTCTATCCTATCCTATCCTATCCTATCCTATCCTATCCTTTCTACCAACATGATGCTGAATAGTCATGTTTCATGCTGCTATTTCTGTTTCTAAGCTTCAAATTCATAACATATCCCAGCCTGACAACTCACTGCATGCAGGAACTCTACATACAGGTGTTGGGAGGTCTTGAGTAGTATAAGGCACTATATTGTGCATACGAGCTAATTAACCTGTGGAAATAATTCAAGGGCTAGCTAACTCTAGCTGTGCTATCTGGGGTAATTTTCCGCTCTCAAACGATGAAGGTTCTTTGGGTTTTAACACAACAAAATGACTTTTGTCTTTCTACAATACATTATACTGGCAAACGGCTTCAGCCAGGCTGACAGAACTGCAGTTTAGCAGCTAGCCTACTCTTCACATCCCCGCATTCATCAAAAAGACATGTTGATAAAAGGTAGTAATGTTTTTGGCTGGCACAGTTTGAGTGGTCAAAGAGCACACACTTTTTGAGCTTTGTCCCATACCTTTGCATAGGCAGAAATGAGTAGTGAAGAAAATAAGCTTCAGTATGTTCATTCAGACTTGTCATGGGGAACACAACCTGTTAGGTTCGTATGACATGAAAGGGATTTAAAAGTGTGAGATATTGCTGCACTAAAGTTTCACCCCCCACCCCACTTGACCTACTGAGTAAATACCTCTTCTGCCCAGGCAGTATGGATTTCCACTCAGTGAAGCTGAAACCCCTTTCCTGATGTCACGAGCTCTTCAGGGTTGTTTTGTCTACCAAATCCTGTTCTGATAGCCCAAGGACCTCAATTTGTAATATAAATAATCTTTATTGCATCTCTTGGAGGCATCACTGACTGCACAGTGCCTCTGTTTAAACAGTGGCTGCCAGAAGATAAAGGCAGGGCTCTGCCTGCCTCCAAAAAAGTTTCTGATAATCCCAAGGAGCCTTCACTGTGATGCTGGCACCAGAAACAACCTGGGATCTGCAAGCCGATTAGGCCATGGAAACAACCATTCCCTTCCTCCATTTTTCAGCTAAGAGGATATCACATGGCCACCCACTCCAGAAAATGAGACCACAAAGAACAAAATAGTTGCTGTGCTCCTGCCTGCAGCACAGCCACGGCGCTTCTGTGCCACTACTGCTTCTGCTGAGGCTGCAATAAATATAAAAAAGCTGGGTTCCTTTGCTCCCACTCCCCTTCCTTTCCCAACTTGCTTTTCTACGGAAAATGCTTCAAGGAGCCACCAGGGAACACACCGCCTGCTCCCAGGAGAGGAGCCACAGCTCGCCCCTGGGCACTGGAATGGTTGGAGAGCTGTGTCCACACCACGGGAGGGAGCAGCCCAGACACCCACCTTCAGCATCACTTTCCTTCAGAGAGGCTCAGAGGCTACGAGGCCAATACAGTGAGCATGACTGGTCTGGAAAACAAGTAAGGCTGACTGAAAGGATCAGGACAGAGAAGATGACTTCGTGCAAAGTTCCCACTAGGTGTAGGTGTTATGAATAGGCATTGTAAAGCACACAGAAGAAAAACTGAATGAAATGTAAAATTCATGTGTGCAGCAAGCGGAAAACCAATGCAAACTCAGAAAATGGGGTTGGAGTAAATTATATCAGCCAACCACTGAATAGGGCAATACATCCACGTTGGCTAGACACTTTTGGGTACATTTATGCAGTGATGTCCAACTTACAAGTTTGTTTATTTTTTTAATTTTGCCTCATATGACTAGGCACCTGGCACAGCCAAGGAAGCAAAGGACAGCAATCATTCATATATTGATATAGAAACAACTTGAGATGAAAGATTTTGTCAAACCTGGGAGAAGAAGTTTCCTCTCAGGTATTTGCTGGACTTCTCCAAAGTTGAAATTGGGAGAAATTACCAAAGCGGGGTTTGGGGTTTAGGCTGTAAGCCAACGGGCAGTCCTGGACTGCCCCAGGAACCAGGACTGAGCCTTCTGTATGTGCTAGAACTGAGGATCCTGAGGCACATTTTCAGGATGAACACCCTTTTCCCAAGACCCTGCAAGAACCAGGCTGGAGACACCAAGCCAGTAACTGGGTCTCTTCTCTGGTCAGTCTCAAAGCTTACAGCAAATCACAAGATTTGGACTGGGGCACAACCCTGCAGTTTTGGAGCCATCCTAGATTGGTACCACATGTCCATGAAAGTACATTACTGCTTTTGCAGGTTGAATTTGAGGAGTCTACCATTTAAGTGCACACCTCACGTTGAAAAGACCTTTCAATGTATTATTGAAGGAGCTGATTCGTTTGCCTCATATTATAGCTGCAGCATCTCCAATGGACCCTGCCTTCCCAAAATGCTCATTAACCCCGGCCTCCTAAATCACATCTGCTCTACTTGCCATTCAAACTGCACCACTGTAAGCCAAGTCCCTTTCTTAACGATAATGACAGAATATCTTGAGAATAAAATTTAGTCACTAAAATCCTGGGAAGAATTCAGACCAGCAGGGAAGTAAAACCATGCATTTTGATGAAGCTGACATCCCACCAGAACTTTTTTTTAAAAATTGTTATATGACACACTCACTGTGTCACAGTTGATTGAGAAAAACCATAAAGTCACAGAATTGTTCTGATCTGTAGTAAAAATACAACCATATGCTGTAATTAAGTCCCTGAACCATTGCTGAATAGATTATAATAATTATTGCTCAAAATTCAGGGTTAGGCATTGGTAGGGTGGAGGAAGTCTGGGACAGTTTAAGCACAAGGGAAAACAGATCTTTCCCTTGCCGGCCTCCCTCACCGTGGCCATACTTGAAACAGGCAGTCTGGAGCAGAGCTGTAGCAAGGTGATAACACAAACCACGTGCCGGCCTTGCTGCTGGCCAGTTGCACAATAGAAACCCTGGGAGACAGGCGCGGATTTTTGGCTGGGCCGGGGCAGGGCTCAGGGCTGCAGCAGGCCAGGAGTGCTGGAGACGAAGCCCTCTGAGGTCTGCAAGTGCTACCACAGCACAGGCAGTAAATAATACCTTGTCAGCAATGCCACATTATTGAATAGCTATAACTTTCCATAATAACTAATTAGTGTCACATACAGACCAGACACTTAAAAGAGAGAAAGTGCCATAGCTCTTCTTCCTTCATCGGGCTGCGGCGCTGAGGTCGCGCTGTGCTCATCAGCTGGCCTGGCCCAGGGAAGAACCTGCTCGTGAGCCAGGGCCTCCCCTTTGGCAGCCATGGGCTGAATCACGAGGTTTGCCAATTCCCCCAGCCCTACGGTGCCATTACTTCTGCGGCCATCCCGCCTGGACAGCAAGCTCTGGTGTATTTGGTTACCCCATGCTAATTCCCGAGACCTTCCCCAGTTCCCACTCCCCGGTGGAGACCCGGCTCTGCGAAATGAGGGGTCCCAGCAGCACCCATCTTGGGCAGGGCTCACACCACCCGGGAATGGGCCCACACCTCCTGCAAAGGCTTTTTGGCATCCCTAAGACCCAGGGAAACCACAGGGAAGGCTTATTTTGGCAGGCTTAATAACGTGGGCATGGTCAGCACTCTATTCCCCCACTTTTCTGGTGTATCAAACAGGGGGACATATCTGTGTCGCTCCATGTCGAGCATGCCGCCTTTTCATTCATAAAAGGCAGCCTGTATCTTTAATCACTTTGCCAGAAGAATAGCAAAGAAACAAGCACTTGATTGCCTGTGTTATCAGACACTATTGGAAAAGTCTAGATAAGGACGCTGAACAACCTTGGCTCATTAGTATTCCACATGCAAACACTTCCCCATAACCCAGAGTCATCTGTATCCCGGCAACCCTTAAAATTTCATTCTCACTGAATTGCCAGATCTTTATCAAAATATAATTACAGTCTTAATTTGGAAGATAAATTTTGATTGCCTGTGCTGTGCCAAAAAAAAAAAAAAAAAAAGAAAAAAAAATTGTCAGGTACATGAGAGCTGAGGTACAACTGTAAAACGTGAATCTGCATATTCTGACATTGGTGTGTCACCTTTCCTGTTACCAAAAGTCAGGTTCTGATAGCCAGCAGTGAGGTTACGGAGGGGTAAGTAGGCAGGGGCATGAAAAACCAGTCTCCTCATGCCATCAAATGGAATTTGTGCTAGAAACAGGGAGGAATTTGAAATCTGCAGCTGCACACCAGAATTATCACTATTATGAAGATTATATACTATTATCATTACGAGGTGAGTGATGTGCAGCACTGCTGTGCAAACCTGGAAGAAAACACCAGCCCTTCCTGAAACAAGAGGAGATTGTGCAAAACTCGCCTTTTCTCCCGCTGCTTTTTTTCCCCCTTCAGACACTGGCAGAAAGCAGCACAGTGTTTTATAGTTATATCCAGAGGGTTCTCAAAATGCAAGGGTCACAAAATGGCTTCAGATTTCAGCAAATTGTTCTAGTGTTCATTTTAAACCTAACTGACAGCTTTTAAAAGCACTCTTAAGAACAGCCTTTGTGGTTGATTCATTCCAGTCAGATCTTCTGGCTTTAAGAGCTTGGCTGTTAGGAGGCTGAATGAAAGGGGTGCTGTTTTCCAGCAGTGATAGTAGAGTTGTCTGTATATAGCCTGCCACTGCCTAAACTACTTGCGTCTGCACACTTCATAGGGCACAAAATAGTTGTTCCTTCACTTATGTGCCTACGTGAGCCAACATCTTTTATTCCTCAAAATGACTGAAGGTATTAGGGTTCACGCATGTATCACAACAGACCAGAATCATCCATCTTTACTATGTGCTGTTATAGTGATACATTATATTTGATTCCATTCCCATCTGCGGCAGATGCTGAATCAACCTCTATATACAATCACATGAGGATACAGTTGGAAATCCCATCACTTTGATTGAGCATTATTACCAAAGACATACTACTGCATGGGGATGTGCTCTTCTAGCTTCCAAGAATTGATATGACTGCAAAGATTTTTCCAAACTTAAACATGCAGCCTAAAAAAGGTATCCCAGAGGAATACAACCAATGTCTGCTCTACCAACAGATCCCAAAGGAGATGAGACAGCCCAGCAGGCAAGCCATGGAGGTTACCTAGTTTCTGACTTATCAAACTACAGCAGTCCAAACCCACTTCAGTTTTACCCTGTTGAAATGCCAGGGGGAAAGGATAATTACTTGGATGACAATGGCACAAATGCAATTAGACAGTTGACCTTAGTGTTTCTTGGTCACATGCACAGAGTTGAACTCATTACTAAATTTGGGACTGGGAATGTCTTCTTTTCTTCCTCCTCCCCCCTCACAATGAGTTATTTGCATTTTCTCTGCAGTCCTGATAAGGATACTTTCCAAGGACAGACGTGATCTCATCCATTGAAAGTGATTTCTTCACCTCCATGGGGGCTTTGGGTACCCAGCCTCAGTCCTCCTCTTTGTCATCTGCTTCTGTAACTTTGATCATTACTGCATGCACTATAAAATACCACTTTCAAATTCAATCCCATGGAACTTATGTTGTCCTCCCCTGAGAAGACCATGCAAGGTGAGAAAAACTGAAACAGTAAGTAAATTCTACCGCATAAACATACAGAAGGATTACACTGTAGATTGAAAGTCATACCATGTCAGAGTTACAGTATGAAAAATGTGCTTCCTGCCTTCCTGGGCAGTGGTCAACTACATCACTCAAGTGAAGTCTGTTTCCTTCATACTCCACTGCCCCAACCCTCTCCAAGGGCAGTTTTGACCAGAGCCCGGTGTAAGTGAACACAGCTGCCAACTAACAATAAGACCCAAAGCTCAATAAAGTCCAGAGAGATATTGCAATCTTTGCAGTCACTTCTCTGCACTGGTTCCCATTTCCTAAAAATCATGTCCATCACTGACACATCAGTAATGCTTTTGCTGGCAGTGGCACTAGAAATGGGCTCAAGGACTGAACCATTCTCATCCTCTTGGTGGTAGGACCTCAATGGGGCTAAGTCATACTGCAGCAGAAACGGAGGGCAGTAAGGAACCATGAGAGAACTGTCTGGTCCATGACTTTTCCAACCCTGAAACACAGCTAAAATGCTAAACAGCAAATGAGGCACTCACTGCCAGACAAAGAAGATGCTTCCTATAGTGAATTTTGACTAATGTGTGACCAAACCTGTCCTAAAAAATGCCAAAATGCAAAGCCACGCATAATTCCACTGCCCTAAAGTGGACTGAGCATCTCTAGTCCACCGCAACATTATTCTTACTTGTTCTTAAAAAGCCTAAAAGAAGGACTTCCCATGAGCTCCACAGGATGCCTGTCCCAGTGCTTTATTCCTCTTCGCACTTGGAAAGGTCTTCCTAACCTTCCCTGCTGCAAAGTCAGCTGGTTCCTAAGGGGAGGAACAGCTGCAGTCACACGCAGCTCCCCTCTTCTTTGGGTAGCAGACTCCATCTCTAGTGCCATGAATTGGCAATTGCTCACCTCAGATGAACCGAGCTGAGAGAAACATGACAGAAGTAATGCCCTGGAATACTCCAGACAGTGGGCAGGGGGAATATTTGAGCCCCCAAAGGAGGAAGATGAGGCTCTGAGTTATGTATTCCAACACTAAGGCTGTTGGGAGGACTGGCAGAAGAAAGAGTTTGCTGGATTTACTCTTCCTCTGCAGGATGGCGTGTTGCAGGGGGAGGAGTTCAAAATGGCCCCTGAGACAGCTGCCAGCATCTTCATGATAGCTGCTAAAAGAGAGGCTTATTCCTCCCAGGTACTCTTCACTGAGAGCTTTCTTAAGGGGAGCAATGGATTCCCCAAGACTTCATCATCAGCAGGAACCTCCTGAAAGAACATTTCGTATTTAGAAGATATCAAATTGTCCCCAATTCCCTTCTGCCTCTTTCATTCTTTAGCCCAGATCTCCCATCTTGGAGCTCACAGTCGCCATGACAGGCTACAGCAGAAGGGTTTTGGCTATCACATGCACACCCCAAGTTCCTAGTAAGCACAACTGAGGTCTGGCTTCCTCAGATGTTCTCCTGGGTGAGAAGACAAGCGAGTCTCACCATTGGCAAACAGGAGCCCAGAAGGGAACTTTCTGAGCCTTCCACAGCCAACTGGGCTCTCGGTGTTACAGCCTCTGCCTTTGGACCAAGCAGCATCACAACAAGCACAAACCAAACTGTGCCAGTGACAGCAGTAGCTGAATATTTGGAAATTTAAACTGGGGATGCTCTTTCCCACCCACCATTTTGGCTAAGCCACTTTACCCTTGACAGATCTATCGCGACAACCTTATTTATCTAAAAAGGGCTTGACTGCTGCTGCTGATCCCAGGAACCAGCAAGCAGCATTGCCCTCTGTGCTGCTGGCTGTCCATGGTGCAGCCTGGCAGCCCACTGATTTCTATGAGAGACAGCAACAGGGCAAATGCAGTGGAAGCAGCAGCATGCAAGTGGTTAATGCATGCCACCAAGAAATACACACACATATACTGCCTCAAACAGCCAGAACCTCTCATGTTGACATTTTCCATTCAGTTCCACTAGAATTAAAATGCTCATAATTAAAAAAAACCTGGCAATCAAAGCAAAGAATTTATCACCAAAGCAAGATTCATTTCTACCTCTACAGTCGACCAGAAGTCTTTCTGCCTCTTACAAGCAACGTTAAATGCCATCCGTTACAGCAACAAATGCCAGCCGAGTCCCTTTCTTTCCACCTGCGATTCTAAAAGTACATTTCCCGTGCAGAAAGCTGTGTGCTTGGCAACCTCTGCATCTCCCCTCCTGACGGGCAGCAGAAACGCTGCATGCTAAACTCTCTCCTGTAATGACACGGATTCCCACACCAGAGAGAAATTCTCAAACTACCCAGGCAAAACTTCAAATAACCTGCAAGGTATTTAACAAACCGGAGGCAAAAGCTGAAGCCAAACCCTCAAAGCATACAGCGACAGAGAGAGAGAAAAGAAATGCCCTCTGCTTGACCCAAAATAAAGGTCTACCGGAACAGTTCTGCATAGGAAAGAAAACGAATTACCATTGTGGGGACCCTCAGTCATTTAGAGTCTCCAGTCAAGGCTGAGAGCCCTTCGGAGACTGCAGGTTTTTCCTCTAACTTCACTCCCCAGCTCTGCGAGGAACTAGTTAAAAATGACATCACTGCTCATACTACCCTCCTCCCCCTCCCCATTCACTTGCTAAAAAAGCTGAGGCTGCTCCTCTCCCCCCTGCATTGGCTCCAGATTTGGGTCCTCGCTCCTCGCCAAGTTCCCCCCGGTCTGTGGTTGACTGTGCGGGTTGGTGTCAGTGCGGGATGGAGGATGCACCGTCTCTACGCGCTCTGACAGCATCCCTGCTGACACCCACTTGAGAAATAAAACAGCCTTTCCCTTAAGAAAGCAGAAGAGGTCTAACCTCGCGATGTATAATGCATTACAAGCCAGCTCCGTTTACAGAAGGCAAACCGTCTTCCTCTTTGAAGCAGGAGGGAGAGAGAGACCCTCTGAGGGGCTCTGCCTTTTGCCTCGTCTTCCTTACAGGAGAGGACCCTCTCTGTGGTTTGCTGCATCCTCCTTGCGTTAGGACTGCAATCTATCTTTTTCTTTTTTTTTTTTTAATTTCCCTCCCCCCGAGCGTGACATCATCAGACACCAACTCTACTTCTGTAATAAGAAAGGATCCTGAGCAGAGCTCCCTGGGACGAGGTCATCTGGAGGACCCAGGCGATGCTGGCTCCTGAGCAATCATCGCTTCTTACAAAATACTCTGCTCTTACACAGTGTCACCTGGATTTAATAACCCTGCGCTTGCTGCAGACCAGGATGTCCAGCTTCCGGGCTGAGAGCAGTCCATTTCTATCCCTGCTGTCTCCACCGGCATCAACAGCAAGCAGGTACCTCCGGAGCGCTCCCCTAGTACCCACGATTCACCTCACAACTCCATTCGTTTCCCTCCCCAAAGCGCCAGGAAGGATGCTGCAGCAAAATCCCTCGGCCAGCACTCCTGGCTGCTACGAAGCAGCAGCACCCAGCGCACCGGCTCCCAGCGCTCCTTCACTCTCCCAAGATCTCAGCCTAAGGCATCACTGAAGGGACCCTTCTCAAAATACTGTCACCCCTGACTGACGGCTGCAGGAGCCAGCAGCTCATGGCCGAGCCTCAGTACAAGGCCCGTTTGTTGCCAAGGGCACTCGCTGCCTTATTTTGCCTACCTGTCTTTTCGCTCCTGGGGCAGCGCTGGGGCTTGTGCTGGCTGCTGCCCATCCCCGGGGCGGCTGGCGGGCACCAGGGGGGCCGGGGTGAGCCCCACCACCACTGCCGCAAGGAGGGAACAGACAGACGGACAGCAGCTCCCAGCCTCTGCAGCCTCGCTGGCACGCTCCCATGCTCACGGCGGCAGCAGTGGCAGCCACAGCACTGGCAGGAGAGAGGAGTCTGTGCGTACGTGCGTATGTATAACATATGCCTTCCTATACCTGTTACATACACAGAGAGCGACAGGCAGATATAAACACAGGCATGCATTCTGGATCCCTTACCGCTACCGGCAATGCCGCCGACGTATCGAATGTCGCACGAGTAACAAGACCCATGGGTCAAGGCCGCACTCGCAAACGTGCTCGGAGTGGTTTGTGTGCTACCTGTCCATACACACTGCACATAAATACAACCCCCACCGCCATGCTGATTACAGGTGAGCATTTGCCACAGAGCTGGAAAACCTTCATGAAAGTCACGCAAGCTCCTCTAAAAGGTACAGCAGTGTGTCACATACATGTCATCTAACGGTACTTCTTTGCATCCTAGAAATGTTTTACGTGGTCGGGGGACTGCAAAAGTCTTTCAACAATGAAACCCCCAGCAGCCCTCCGAATTAGGAACATGCCGGTGCATCAGGTCCCAGGAGAAATCCGTGCTAGAGGCAGGGAGCCAGCGGGAAGGCAAAGGAAGTCAGTAAAAATCCTGCCTCAGGGTCTATTCATAACTCCCTCTCCCTTCCCTCCTTCTTCAGAGCCGTGTTTTGCATGTGGGCTGGTAACACATTCGTATCAAACACCTGGCTCTTCTGAAGGAGCCAGGGTTGAAAACCTGACATCTCCTGTCAGCTGGGACAGAAGAAAGCTACACACTCGGCAAAGGGTAGGTGGTGTTACCCCGGGACAGGATTTCCACTAAAGAGTCTCCCTCTCCATCTCTGAGCAAGTGTGTGGCCCTGCAGGTCCTCTTCTCCAAATCGCAGCCCTGCCAGGCTGCACCCATCTCCTCTGGGCAGGTAGCAAGCACAGGCCTCTGGCACTGGCAGGAAAGACCCCGAGACTGAGGAGGGATGACTATGGTGGATAGGGATGTGAGACCATCTTTGAAGCCCCTTCAGTGTGAACCTTCAGATAATTACAGAAGAACGTGTCCTCTGCCACCACTCATTAATCAAACCTCAGTCTTCTCTCCGCTCTGATAGGGATATCACAGTCATTAGCAAAGGAGGATCCTGCATACACGAAGCAGCATCAGTAACATCTCTGGAGTAACATCGATTATACATCATACACTAGATCAAAAGAGAAAAAAAGCAGAAAGTGTGCCAATTCACCAGATAAATCTTCATACTTCCCTTCTGAATGAAGGAAGTGTTTAACCCAGCTTCGTAAGCAAAAGAAGGCAAATGTGATGTCTGTCCCTGGCCTGTCATCCCCATAATTTTGGACTTCCCTGCCCAAATTTGCCAGAATAATTTAATTATGTGCTATATTATTAAGTTGCTACAAATTTAAAAACAAACAAAGAAACAAACAAATCAGTGCCATCCTCACTGAGCCCAGCCAGGCAAACTTCATCTACTGCACTTTCCAATGGGAACTACTGGCTGGCTGGCCCTGGGCTAGTGGCGGTCCGCTTGCCCTGAAGAGTGTCCTGTGGCTCTTCTGGGAAGGCAGAGAGCACTTCAGAGAGCAAACGACAAGCCAACAAATCCACAGGAAGCCCTTACTTCTTGGTTTTGTTCGGTTAATAGGACAACTTGTTTAGTGTTCCTATTTTCTCTTCCTAAATCTGCGTCTCACAGGTGAAACAGCACTTCGGAGTTCAAATACCTACGTATTTTATCCCCTAAAGAAACACCCTGTCCTCATTTTACTTTGGTTCTCCCCAGTGAAGGCATCGTTTTAATCCACAGCCAGGAGCATTTGCCAGCTGCCTGTTGGTTCTAATGGCTCCTAAACCCGATGATTCCATGCTCGTTCCCAGTTGTGAGACTTTTTGTAGGAAAGCAAACAAGCCCATTCCGGTAAAAAAGATCAGGCAAACAAAGTGTGTGATTGCGGGGTGGAAAGAACCCAACATAAATAAATGAGGGCTGAAACTACATCCAGAGTTCCCAAGACTCCTGATTAAAGAGGCAGAAATCCTTCCAGCGAGATGGAAGAGGAGCTTGTCCACCTCTCCCATCGTTTCCCCTCTTATTACACTGATATTAATTAACAGTTTCACTTGGCGAATGCAGATTGTTTCAAGTATTTGGGTGACTGAGTTGAAGATCGGTGCTCAAACAAATGAGCATCAGGTAGCAGCACTGCTTTTACATATGTGTTTCAATGTACCTTGGGGTACCTCCAAAGTAAATGGGGTAGAATATGCTCCATACTATACGAACTCCCCACTTGCCTTAGCAAATGCACCTTGTTCAGGATTTCTAATATCCTCTTTAATCTAGGACTATGTCTCCCATGAGCACAGTTTAACAAACGTGTTACATCATATAAGTGGGTGTTTCCCATTTTGAGAACCATTCAGAGGTGAGCTGAGGGCCTCGGACTACTTTTCTGCTTTGATTGGTCTTTAAATGCCATCAGATCTGGTAACAGACATGAAGAAGTCAGCAGACGAATGTCACACATCTACATCCTCTGCTATTTTTAACATTATGGAGTGTACTGAAAGGAAGAACGAAAAGTCCTCTTCTTTAATGACATCACTGCAATTTTAGAAAAAACATAATTTTCAATACTCTTCCATTTCAACCCAAACTGTTACAATGTAAATCAAGGTCACAGCTCTCTGTCACTTTCCCAAATTACTCTTGAGCAAAGACTGCCCTCAGCCAAATATTACCAGTCTAAATAGGAACTCAGCCTCTTCTATTTTGTTATCCCAGGGAGGTTTTAATTTCAAAGCTGACTTGGACTACATAAAAGCTAGCTTTTAAGCAGGACCAGTGTGAATATTCCTCCCTCCCTCAAGGAAAGAAAGAAGAAAATGAGACCCAGTACCAGTTATGGTGACCTGACACAAGAGGAGGAGGTAGAACAGCATGGCATTCCTCTGAGAGGAAATCTCAGTGCCATTTTTTCATTGCCTATTTTCTCTTCTGCTCCACTTGACTGTGTGGTGCCCTAAAAACAGGCTGCTCCAGCCTGCTGCTCCCGTTCCAGAGGAGCTGGCTGTCCTAGGCGGGGGCAGCTCCGAGCATCCTGACATTTGGCAAGTGACAACAACTCGATTGGCCCTGGAGATCCTTACTGGGGCTATGCTTCTTACTCAGTCAGGCCCTCATAAACAGACACAGCCCAGCAAGGTGCAGCTGGAAAGTGAGAAATGGAAACAAAATGGAGGAAGGAAAGAGAAATCTGGAAGGGAAAGACATGAGAAAGAAAGGATGGGGACTACTGCCATTTTCCACTTTCCATGTACCTACCATACAGTTAATGCCAAGCACGCACTGGGCACATGGCACAGCTCAAGTGCTCATCACCACACCTTTGCTGCACTTAATTCACCGTTGCTGGGCTTCATGTCCTCAGCAGGCCTCAGTGACAGACAGCCTTCTCACAAAGGCTGGTGTTGACTTCAACGTTCCTCTTCCAAGCTTTTAAAACTCTCAGAGGAATAGCCCTAGCATGGCTATTCTCTCTTTCTTTTACTTGCATGCCTGAAAGGCCTGGTTGTATTGTTGGCCTGTCCCCATTTTGGCCTTGACAGCCACACCAAGGGCACAGCAGCCCCATGCTAGAATTTGGAAGCGGGACAGGGGAGGGCTTGTCTCAACCTCCCAGTTCCTCTTAACCCTGATCTTTCCCATCTGTTACTGCACATCCCCGTCCACATTCTGTCGCGCACTCTGGAGCTACAAAATTAATATTGTAACCTCAGGTAGCTGTTGATGTCAGGAGAGGAGATGCAAACTGGGGAGAAGGAGCAGTATATACAGTAAGAAACAATTGTACTGTAATACAGAAAATGTAGTGTATTTGAGACATGCTGGGCTGAACACTTCTGAGGAGGCAGGAGGGGATGTGTCAGAGTTGGAGCCATGGGGAGGGATGACGGGAGGCAGCAAACACACTTCAGGGTAATAACATCATCTCGAAAGCCTGTCCTCTTTTGCAGTAGCTGTACTCTGGGCTAGTCTTCTAGCTGCCATCCATGTGAAATGGGCGTTGCTTTGTCACAAGCAACATAAAACATATTGCAGATGCTTGTAGCAATGGAAAATACCAGAAGTAAAGCTGCAGAAAATGCAAATGGTAGTAACGAATAGCATGCTCACGCCTGGAAGTGAGATTGCAAAGCCGTTCTGAAGGGTTCAGATATGCACTGTCCATCAAGAAAACCAGGTGGATTTGAGAATCTCAACTCCCATCTTACTATACCAGGGTAGAGTGAGGTCTCTTGGCATTTGGGAGGCAAGCAAACAGTAATTCTAGGGGACAAAATAGCTAATGTATTATTAAAAATATTTAAGAACTAAAAACCAACGCAATACAATGAAGATGCATCTCGATGTTTTTGGGGATAGCACTCAGAGGATACCGCCACCTAACGGGAATGGATTTCACTATCAGGCTTCAGACCATTCCCCACACCCATCCACATACACAGGTACCTTCACTTGGACACAGCCCCACATTCTCACCCTTATTGAAAACTATGTTGAAATCAGAAAGCACCAGACTGACCATCTCCTCATTGTGGTTCTGTTTCTTAAAAGGCTGCATCAAATAATAGGTGTTTTTCTCACACATCATAAAAAATCATCTTTCAAGGCTACAATGTCATTGACTCAAGGCCCTTTCATAACATCAACTCACGAAGCACAGCTCTTCCGCTCGCTACAAGCCAGGCTTTTCTTATATTCAATTGTATGTCCTATACACCATCATTTCTTAAACCAGAATTAATGAGTATCTGGTAAAAGACAAACGCTGTTCCTCCACCAGTCTTGAAGGATGCCTGTCATCACAGATGAGCACTGCTGCCAGGAAGTCATTTTTGGCTGAAGCACCTGCAAGGTGCGCTGCCAGCCTTGACAACATCTTCACAGCTGCCTTTCCTGGTGTCTGCTCCTCTTTCCCCCCTGCACCCTCCGTTCCAGAAACAAGGCCCTGGCACACAAACCAGACTGCCAGGCTGGTTTGGACCATCGTTCTCGTTTTCCCATACTTTCAGTAGTGGTTTCAGTGCAGATGTTAAAACTGGAAACATGTTTGGAATTATCAGAAGGACACAGAGTTATTCTTTTTCCCCTCTTGTTTCTGAATTTAAGTTTTCTGCTGTGTGTATGTTGGGGATTCGTGTTAACACTTAAAAGGTGCAGCACCCTTCAAGTGTCACACACATATAGATGTACAAATCAAAGTATACATATAGATATATACCAAGTCAGTAGGTACTAGATGTACTTGGAGCATCGGCTGGAGCGGGCAGTGGGGCTGAGGCAGGGCTGCCCCAGCACCCATTCCTTTGCTCCGGCAGCTCCATGGCATTGGGCTCTCAGGGGGCTGCTGCAGCCCCGTGTTACATGGTCACCTGAGGGAGAAGGTGGCTCCTTCCTTTGCATTGTCAGCCAAGCACGGGGGAGCCTGGCAGAAGCAACATGAGAGACAGTGCCTCACCTCTCTAGGGGACTCCTTGCTACCTGGGCTTTCCATGTGGGGCTTTAAGGAGCATCTTTTTTTCACTGCAGAGAGGAGAAGCCCTCCTGGATCCATTTCTCTGTACCTCCAGGTCCAGCCTCTGGGTGGCCAACCAGGAGAGACACTCCTTGGGGGTCCCCTCCTCTGCCCCAGGATGCCCGGCTGCGCTGGCACCAGGGGACAGGCACCAAGCAAAGGCTACCAGAGCCACAACTGCTTGCACCTTGTTTACAACAGGCCAGGTCCTAAATATGCTATATGCAGCGGCAGCTACAAATTACCAAGGTACTTGAGGGTGAAGATTATTACAGGTTTCTGCTCTTCTTCCTGCTGTGATTACAGGGTGCTGCTCAGCCACGCACATACACCGTACAAGCAGCTTTTAGCCTCATTTCCTACAGAAACAAGCGGGATGTGATCACGCTGCCTGCTGCCTGCATGGCTGTGCCTTCCCTTGTCCCTGCCCACCACGGCCCCCCTGGCCAACCCAGGTCAAATCCACATGGGGACAGCCAGGTGGGTAGGTGACACTGGGGTGCAAAATAAGAATTAAAACCCCTCATTTTTCTCACAAGTTGAAGAACAGATGGGATTTTTCACATCACCCTCACCTACTGAAAACCATATTCCACTCGTTCTCCAGCAGCACAGTGATGATAACACTTAACCTAGAGCCCAGGAGATGCGAATGCAAACTCTCCCCTCCTCAGAGGATGTGATGCTGAATTTCCTGCCTATGAGAACAGTGTGTCATCCACTGTGCAATACACTGCTGTGGCACTGGTTTTCAACAGTGATCCAGTTTTGTCTTGGAGTCTCAAAATCTAGTAAGACGCAGCAAAACTTTCTACTCACCAGGACATAAAGTTTCTTTCTCTTAGTTTAACTAATGCATCAAGAGGGCCATGAAGATGATCAGAGGGTTGGAGTACCTCTCCTGTGAGGACAGGCTGAGAGAATTTGGGCTATTCAGCATGGAGAAGAGGAGGCTCCAGGGAGACCTTATAGTGGCCTTCTGGTACCTAAAGGGGGCTTATAAGAAAGATGGGGAGAAAATCCTCAGCAGGGCCTGTTGCAAAAGGATGAAGGGTAATAGTTTTAAAACAGAAGGAGGTCGACTCAGACTAGATATCAGAAAAAAAAACTTTTTACAATGAGGGTGGTGGAACACTGGAACAGGTTGCCCAGAGAGGTGGTGGATGCCCCATCCCTGGAAACATTCAAGGCCAGGTTGGATGAGGCTCTGAGCAACCTGATCTAGTCAGGGATGTCCCTGCTCCTTGCAGGGGGGTTGGACTAGATGACCTCTAAAGGTCCCTTCCAACTCAAACCATTCTATGATTCTATGAAATGGAACCTAGATTGCCATGGACCCCAAAAAATACAACCTTGAACTGAATCTTAGGTCCTTCCCCAGGTAATAAGGAAACTTTTAACATGTTTGCTATCCCATTGCGGTTCCATGCCGCCCCAGGGTGATAGGGAGTGCAACCCATGCTTTGTGAGAATTCTAATGTGGATGACAAGTCTTATAATGATAAAAGATATTATAGCAGGATCAATATCTCTGCCTGTTTTTTTTTAATCACCAGGAGCAGGATGAAAGTGTTTTTAAATAAGAATTGTGCTAGTATAAATATCTTGGGTTCATAATGTACCCTTCAGTCATAACTCACTAATTAAGAGATGTGGATATGCAGCTCCATCCATTTCCATGTAATCCAGTAACGCCTCAGCTGTCATGCTGTTTGGGTACCAGACCCAAAATAAGGATTGTAGAAAAGGATCCTCTCATTGATCCTTCTTTGGCCCAACAGCACATCACTCACTTGGTCTGTCTGAAGCCTTTGCTTAGCCACAGGTGATGGTCAGGCTTCTCAGCAGAGCCGAGAGCTGAGTTATGTGAGTTTTATATTGTAACTATATTAAATTTATTGTCTTTCACTAGTGTTTTTAGCCTTCCTCATCCCTTTTCACAAGATTTTCGTCTTGTTTATTTCAGAAGAACTATTGACTGTGTCATAAATATTGATGTTTGACTTAATGTATTTTGCTTTTAGCCTGGCCACTATACTTCTGCTTGCCACGGTTTTGCTTTTCAAACAGCTGAAGACACAGTTGTTAAAACATAGATTAATAACTGCTTGGAAAGACCACAAGGTTTTTTAATATGAGTAGAAATACAAGTCACATTCAAGTAACCCACTGCCTAAAATAGCAACCATGTCGTTGTCCTAGCACAACCTGTATCTGAAAAGCCTGCAAACCATCCAGCAAGAACTGCCCTTTTCTGACCTGTTACAACAAGGCAGAACTGCAATAATCTCATAGCATTTATCGCGCACTTTGCAGCAAGCTCTACCCCAATAGCAGCCTAGGGAACTATCACTCCATACTGACTGCATTGGTACAAATCACTATTTCTTATCTAATAATTAATATCACTTGATGGAAAAGGATTGAGGAGCCTGATTTTCAGTGCTATACTTTCACTGCTGCCTTCTTGCTTTGATATCGAGTTAAACCCTGAAGATATATCTGCTGAATTTTACTGACAAATTACATTCATCATCTATGTGCCTGTCTTGTCAAGAGGCTGAGATGTAATCCATATTAAAATACTACACATGATTTTCCTGTTAGAGCACTTTGCACGTACCACCCTTACATACTGTGCTTGATTTCCAAAATCCAAAACAATGCATTTAGTGACCCCCAGGGAGAAGCCAAGCTACAGGATTACTGACCTCTCTAAGCAGCGACCACAAAAACAAGAATCCAATGGGAATTATCCCCCAGTGAGTTTGCCATCTGCGACCCCAGGAGAACCACCCCAATTCCCTTCAACACACATGGAATTTAAGACGATCGTGGGAAATCTATATTTATTTCTCCATATCCGTTTGCTTCATCCGTCAGCTAGGGAGGAGTCGATCATCACTTGCCTTGTGAGCTAGGGGGGCTGTCTTTGTGCTATGACTGGAAAAACACCAGCCTGCGGTGGTGGGGCTGAGCCACCCATCTGGAGCTTGTGGCTCTGCTGCAGAGGAGAGTTGAGGAGGTGACAGAAGAAGTGAAGACGGACACGGTGGTGGCACAGACCAGGCTGAAAAGAACCTGGAAAGGACACGTGCAATGCCGTATTTCTCAGTCTTGTTGCGATTGGCCATGTGTCTCTAAAAGAGATGTCTGCTACTGAAACTTCCCCTCCAGCCTGAAAGTGGGAGGAAGAGAGCACCTGAGCATGTGTCTTTGATTGAGGGACAAGGTGTCCCTTCTGACAAGCTCTGACCGCCCGCTGCTTTTAGCTAAAAAATAGCTTAAAAGCCTGGTGTCTGTGCCTGCCTCAGTGACAGTGCAAGGGGAGAACAGTTGTATTTCATCCCTGTCCTCATCATCATTTTGGGAAAACAAAGAGAGGCATCTACATAAGCAAATGGGAGAGAGAGATAAGTTGAAGTAATTCCACGTGCTGCCCGTAACAGCCACAAACAGCTCAGAGGAGGGAAAAAAAGGAGAAAACCTTGAGACTTCATGTCCTGGAAATGGATGGCTGCTTTTTTTAGAGATGAGCTGCCTTAAGCTGGACCGCTTCACAGGAAAGGGAAACGTTCCGTGACAAAGCTTTCTCCGCAAGAGGCCACAGTGGTCATCTCCAGCTGGAAATGGTGCAGCGGTGAAATCCTGTCCCAGCCAGAACCAACAGCAAGATGCCCGGTTGCAACCAAGTGAGGCCAAGGCTATGGATATCCCAGGTGCCTTCTATATATCAAACATCTGAACTGGTGCTAAAAATGCTTAGTCTGGAAGACAGCAGCCTACTTTGGCAGGGTGGTGGCTGAGGGTGATGTGTGTGACAGCACTGGCAGGGCTGCAGTAAGCAGCGGTGGTAATCCTCTTTGTGGATCAATCTTTAAAAAGCAAAGAAAAAAAAAATATTTGCACAGAGCTGTGTGACACCATGACAAGATGCAAGGGAATGTCATCGTGCAACTATTTTCCCCTAGTTTCATTAGACAGTCCTGAATTTTGTGGAAATATTGACAGGCCAAAGGAAAAGCCCAAGTGCCATTTAATTTTGACAGATGGAAAAAATAATGCCTTGTACAAAGCATGATAGCTTGATGGTCTGCTTTGTCCCTTTTCATCATGGACCAGCTGTTAAAGGCAGTAGCCAGGATAAAGCACCCATCAAATACAAGGAACCAGAAAAGCAGAGAGATTTTATGATTAAATATTTACAAGGGAGAGTGGAAGCAGGGGGAGGGGAGCATGTACATAAAGTATATGAAGCAAATGGTGCAGAAGAGACAGACACGGCGATACGGAACTGCCTGATGTGAAACTGAAACCCAAGCTGCTGGAGAGGCATGACCTACCTCATTTGTTCACCACAGTCTACAACTGGAAGTCATTCCAACAATTTATCTCAATTCCTTACTCAACTACATCGCTATTTGATAGGAAACCGGCTTCTCCCTGCTAGCATCTACAAGACTTGGCTAAACCCCCGTTCATAGTAAATCTGGGACTAATTTTATTAAAGCCCTGCTGGGGTCATTGCACTCTTCTTGAAAAATACCATGCCAAGAGCTACATAGGTAGTATCAGCTCATACTGACCTAGTGCCTTTCGATTTGGTATTGGCAACAGTCATTGGAGTTGGTTAAACAAATGTGGTCAGGCTTTGCTGTTTGTAAGTGAGCAGTGCTGCAAGCTGCCTAGTTGCTTTTCTGTTTCTGCCCTTCCTCCATTTGCAAACACCTCTGCGTTCAGCTGCTTTGACTGACTTAATATGGGTCAATACTTGCCCTGGGATGGAGACCTGACAAGCCCAGGGAGTCTTTGGCATGGTGCTCCAGCTGCCTACTCTACCTCCCATGCAAGGTTATTGCACAGCATCCGTGAGGGAGGAACACAAGATACCATGAATGGGAATTAAAAAAGGTAACATCATTTCTCTTTGACAGCATTTAAAATCTGCTTCCCTGGCCCTTTGAAATGTGCTTCTCACCAAAGCTCCCTGTTCAAATAAAACCAGTGCACTGCACAGTGGATTGGTCACAGGCATCTTTGTTCTGCACCCCCACAAAATTAGAAGTGACATTTTACTTCCATTGCAGGCCAGACATCAAGCAGAGTCATGTCCCCACTTATAGTTTATTTAAAGCCATAGCTGGCTTTTTAGGGATCAAAGAGAAGGGGGTATAGGAGGGTGATGCTGTTCAGAGGAAGACTGGGAACAGAACAGTACAGTTTAGTCATATGTGTCTTTGCTTCCTGCTTGCTTTTCAAATTGCTGAAATGTAACATGGCAACAGAAGTACATAAAGCATGAGAGACCGAGGGGTGCCCTGAGAAGCTCCTTCAGTTTGTTAGCGCTTTTGCTCTCCGCAGTACCTGGCACAAAGGTAAGGGATTAGACTGGTGACAATCAGTGCTGTCCCACTAAGGGCAGCAGCAGCCGGAAGCCAGGCTAAAGGCTCAGAGGGCTTCGAAAGCTGAGGGTACAAAGCACCACTGGGACACAAAGCACACTGTCAGCATCTGAGCCCTGGGACAGGACATTTGGAAAGGGCACACAGGTTTTTTTTATCATTACTTGGACACTCTTTCAAAGGAATCCCATCTAAAAAAGAAACAGGGCTCCGTGCACGACCAGGCTCTCCAGAGCTGGCAGCTAGCCTCTCCCCAGATCGGTACGTCTGCGTTACAACCAACTGGATACCCCAGCGTTCTCCCCTTCCCGTAACTGGGTTTCAAGTTTACAAGTATCACAAATGAGTTCATTTCCCCTCATTAACTCTCACAAGTAGTCGCTGCCCCTCTGAACCCTGTATTTCTCTGCCCCCAAACCCCTTGGGAGCTGCCGGGGCTGAAAAAGCCTTTCTTGACAAGAGCGGCTTTGGACGGCTGCCCAAAAGGGCAGAACGAAGGGGGCCTTATTAGACTGGACACAGCACTCACAGAATGGATTGGGAGGGGGATTCAATCAATGAAGAAACTTATAAAGCAGAAATTTGAGTGGCTTCATTTTTTCAGATAATTGTTTTCAGCAGTTTTCTTATTTGATACAAGCCTCAGTCAAAGTGGTATTACAAACTATTGATTTCATACTTCCAAATTCAGTTTATTCCTCTCTCTCCATCCCAGGCCTCTAATTTTCTTGCTTCTCTTAGCAGCCCACTAAATCCTCAAACTGGCAGCTGAGATCCCAGACTCTCCCCACTGTTAACTATTGCTTCAAATACACAACACGGCAATCTTTTTGACTATACAAAACCCTGCACTAAGTAGTTGGTTTGAAGACCTTACTGCACCCACTGCACACCAGATGAACTTTTGGACTGTTTCGTTGACACTTCCAGCTCATCTTCTGCCACAAGGCTGCTTTCCTACAGCTCACCTCCACGTGTATCTTTTTTTTCAATCTGGGGTTTCTCTCCCTCTTGTTCTGTCTTATATGGTTTTCGTACCGAAGGCTCACACAGACGTTTTCTTGAACAGGAGAACAACCAACTCAAGACAGCCACACAGTTAGGCGAGACTCGGCACAGGGATATTAAAACAGCATGTGCATTTCCCTCCGAAACCCAGCACAGAAGACATAATAACATCGAAGGCTGAAACAAAAATACAGAAAGTAAAATAAGGTTAGGTGAGAGGACTTTCACCCCTTCCCTGTACATGACATACACTGTGCAGAAGCACTTGTCACCCACTGCAAAACATCCTTTAATGACCCCTGGCTAGTCAAATTATTCCAAAATATGAAAAGCAAAAATAAACCCAAACAAATCCACCATATGGATATGTACATTCTTTCTTGAGAGAAGGCATGTTCCAGTGATCAAAATGCTAGATAGCATGTGAAGAGGTCTGGGCTTGGGTCCCAGCTCTCACAGAGGGTTTATGTATGATCTTGAGTAAACCACCCAGGGTAGGATTCAGTTGCTTAAACAAAAGTGTCCAGTACCGTTTGAGAAGCCCTAGAGTATACAACACATCTGTACAGGGCTGACTGACACAAAATAGGACCCTGGGGCAGAAGCTGGAGCCAGGAAGGATTTAGACACCTGTACTGCATCCTGTACTGCCTTCTGAGTGTCTGCTAGAGATACCTCATGCAGTTTTCCAAGCCTCACAGCTTCCAAGTGAATGTGCCCATTACACACCTCTCCTGAATTCCGGTGTCCTGTATCGTCAATGACAAGCTATAATAATGACCCATACGTTGCATTAACATATGGCTCTTTTGGCCATCTTCTTCACTGAAAAAGCATATTTCCATTCCCCCCTTCCCTGCAACAGTCTGGTTTTTGCTCAAAGTGAAGAGTTTAAAGCTGCTTACGCTCTGCCAGGATGGGTGCAGGCAGTTTATGCCATGTAGTCCACTCACACTTGGCCTTTGGGATGTATGCTACAGGCCCCTTTGTTGGCCATGAGAGTTGCTGTCACCTCACGCAATGTAGCGGTCCATTCATTGTATGTCATTGCAATCACCTGTTGGGCTTTACTAGGAGTGCGAGGCATAAGCTTGAAAACTCTGTACGGAGACTTCATTGTGACAAGCAACATTCTGCGGCATTTGCCAACTGTGATGCCACAGCCTCTTGATATACGTAATGTCATAGGTTGACCAGTCACTACATGGAGATGCTGGCCCAGCTCGGGGCAAGGCTGTGAGAATCTGTCCATCCTGTCACGCTGGGAGAGCAACTGGAGACTAATGACCACAAATCCTTTAATGTGGTCCAGTTATTATAGTGCACTGAAAGCCAACTGCCCAGAAGAGAATGGAGTAGGTTAATGCCCCCATTGCTGATTTTGAAGAGTCGCAGCAGCCTTGGCCATATCAGATAAAGATTTCTGCTATCTGAACATCTTCCTAGCTTAGGAATCCACCATTGCTCCTGCTGCTTGTATATTTGCTGGGATGAGCCTTAGATGGGAACCCTGTTTTAAGTCTGCCCCACTACAACCTTCACACCTTGACAGAACAACTTTAAAGTTGCTTTTCTTCTATCCCAACAGCTATTATTCCAGTAAGTGATTGCATCTTGGTTACAGACTACAAAGCAGGCAGAAAAAGCCCATTCCCCATCCTGCTGTACTCATAGCAGTAGATAACCTACCCCATTATCCTCCTTTCCTGTGACCAGTGCTCTCCCTTGTCACCTCGACCGCCTCATTTGCTGTACTACCCTCATGCCTCAGGACCTGTGCTGCATGAAGCACACTTTTATATTCCTCACTGCTGGAACTGCATCACTTGGTAACAGCTGGGCCTGAAGCAGGCTCTAGCGAGGCTCCGCTCTCCCTGGCCCAGGGTACCGCTCCCATCAGGCGGTGGCAGCTGGTGGGCTGGGAACACCATACACCCCGTAGCCCAAAGCTGAAGATTACAGGCAGCAGGTCTCCCTCTCCCTCAAGGGCACTGCTGCCACAGGGTTTGCCCACGGATCACACTGGGACTGGAGTCGCTGGGCTGGCAGATGTGCATCGGTCGCCCAGTCTCTCCTGTATAATATCTCTCAAGAGGTCCATGGGCCAGTTTATTTAGTCCAGAGTGGTTAATCCCTCATGACAGAGAGAGTCTCCAAACTCCCAAGCAGTACCCTTGCTTCTCTACAAGGTCAGGAGCTGCTATCGTCTCCTCCAGCCACGGGCTGGCTGTTTGACTGTGTACAGCTCCCAGCAGGCTTTACAGCACAATCATATTTCAAAATTCATCACCCGAGCCCAAATTGCCGGAGAGTCTTTCAGAGACAGAAAACTTTGGCAGTTGTAGTTGCCGGTGGCCAGAGGCCATTCCCGGTGAGTATAACACAGACAGGGCGTTGGCTCTCACAGTGATTTACTGTGCACTCAAAACATAAATCACAGTCTCCTCCTGACTACTTGTGGGTGTAATTATGTAAGAAGGGGAATAAAGCATTTCTATGGAGTCCTCCTTTCTCCCAGTTTCCAAAAACATTTGTTTCCTTCATCTTATCGATGTCTGACACTTGCACTTCACTTCTGCTGTTGAGAAATTGCAACTGGGTTTTGGAGTCCAGCCTAAAGCCAGGGTGACTCCTGCACAGCCCTCTATTTCTGGGCTTCTGCCTTACCATGAGGTGTACACAGGTACCGTGTCCTTTTCTGATAGCTTTGCAGGGGTAAAGAACATAGGCTGTCCATCTACAGCCACCTCCTCCCAGGTCTGATGCCACTACTGCCAAGACTTCACCCTCAGGTTCGTGCCAACCTATGCATCCCCACTTTAGGTGAGAGGAAGCTCTCCCAAACTAGGGGCTGTGAGGTCAGACACAAAGATTTCAACAGAGAAGAGGGCAACTCCATTCCTCATCTACCACTCGTTTATGAAAGTGAGCACAGATCTGCCGGGGGCAAAACCGAGAGCATATCTAGCACTCACTGGTGGAGATGCCTCAAGCCACCAGCACTAGGACAGGCACCTGGCTTCCTATTCTGCACCTAGCATTAAAAAACCTCCAGAGCCCACTGTGTAGGGAGTGAGGACACTTCCTCAAAGCCCCAAGGAGTAAGAGGAACGCAGCTGGTGCTCCTGCTGTGCAAGAATGGCTATGAAGCAGAGATCTTCCTCCACACTGCCCTTTTCCTTGGACACCAGGAGAGCAAAGTGGTCCTCCCTTCATCCTGCCATACCCTGCCAGGGGTTGCACGGGCAGCACAACCGCTGCCCCGCTACCTGGACTACCTTAATACAAAATCCACCGTTATGCCAGCTGCTACTAGCTCTCTGCTATCCAACAACAACCAGGGTAGCTGGCAACAGCAGAGTAAAATATCAGATCAACTGTGTTTTTGAGGGACTTTGTCAGAGGCCAACAAAAGCAAGGACGTTCAAAGCTCTCAACTAAGCATAGCAAGAGGTCTCGGTGGAGCGTCAGATGACGAGAAACAGATTTGCTGCATTACATAGTCATGTCAAAGGGCTGTGCTGGAGCTTTAGCTGACGGCAAGTCTGAGTTTCTTTGCCCTCACTGGCTTGAGCCAGACAGAGGACCCTGCAGCCTTGTGTTTCATATTTCGCCTATCTTCTTTTTTTCTTAATTTCATTGATCAAATTCTGAAAGCTGTCTTGCATATCTTATCTTACTCCAGACTGGCCCCACTGTTTTTGCCATGGGGATGACTTCAGCACACTAGAGGGGGAGTAAGATATCTCTTGTTATGATTAAGGGATGGGCCACAGATCAAATCGCACCGATTAACATAAAGATGCATTATTAACTGGTAGGTAGTCATGGTACAAACCCTTCATGTTAAACTGAGATGCAGTTCTTGCTTGGTTTGGAGCAAGCTGATTCCAAATGCCGTTTCTAAAATGGTGAATTTGACAAGCACACGGTATTTCTCTCTGGCCATTCTGTGTAGTTTCCCATGAGGATTCTCTATTCCATAACAAAAGCAGATTTATCCAAGAAGCACAATGTTAATCATTTCTAAAATCCCTATTTGTTCTGGAAGACAGTCCACAACGGCAGCTACTCCAGAGTCGCTATTGTCAGAGCATGGCTGCGTTCGCTATACATCACTTCCACTTTCCCAGGAGGACAGAACCTATCCCATTCCTGCTGAACCCAAAATGAGCTGCTAAAGAAAAATCGCCCAGTCTGTCCGTCCAAGGGTCTGCATCCCTTTAAGTTAATTGTTCTATAATTACACCTTTATTTAGCTGAGAACTTACTTTAGATACACGCAAAGACTTAACATTGAGCTCAGCTGAACCAAAAAAGTCCCTATGGTACAAAAGAAAAGTGGCTTCACAGACTGCTTCTAGTTAAGGGTGCACCCACAACAGGCTTGCAATGACTTAGCAAGTAATATCTGCAGAGATGCTCCAGTGTGTGCTACCATACAAATACTCACCCTCACGGTAAAATACTAACCCTCATGGTACCTGTAACTCAGGAGAGCCATTAAAAGAGGAAAGTTTTAAGCTGAGGTAAATGAAGAGTACTGAATGCAGAGATCGGGGGAGGTAGTTTTGCTGATGGTGGGGAAGCTGTCAATTTACCATAATTAGACCTTGTCCGAATCTCCCTAAATCCTGTCTTTTTCCCCATTTAAGAGAGGGAGACACATTTAAATTTTATATTCCAGGTCTGTGGACTCCCTGGATGTTGCTAGCAGGTGTTGCACACCATTACACCAACAGACCAGAGAGATTGCTCTCACAACACGAAACCATTCACAACAGCAGCAACATCTGGAACAGGACACTGCTTTCTTGAGCCAGGGGACATGATTACGTTTGGGGCACTTGTTCCATAATGCCAAACTGCTGAAGACAGAAAGCACTTATTTGCTTTTAATTATTAAGTAATAGGAGGCCCAAATATTTGAGGGAGGGATGAATGGGATGATTTCTGTAAAGAATGTACACGCAAAGCTAGATTGCATTTTATAAGGTTTCATTTGCAGGAATAAAGCACTTGGTTTCGTAAACCTGTCAAGGAGCAGCTCTGTATGGACTTAGTGAAATGTTGCAGAGTGCCACTGGGAGGTGTCACTCTATAGCAATAGCGCCAGGCCAAAGAAAAGATCTGTGCTGAATACAGCAGAAGGCATACCCATTATTTCCAGGGGGACTTTAAAAAGGGAGGGGGGTGTGTGTGATCAAGGCATTAACACTTGGATGTTTGACATTTTTGTCACTGGGTGCCATCCATCCACTGACTCTTTTAAGACGACCAGCCCTGGCCACAGAGTGAAGTGATGTATGCTGCTGACCTCCCCTTTAATCCATCAGGATCAGCGTTTGCTAGCAATACAGTCACATGCGTACGGACAGACATGCACAACCCCCAAAGGCTTACACATTAGCGTAATCTTTACCAGGCATCAATAGATTTGACACTAACGAGGTTTAACAACAACAAAACCAAACCCTATCCTACTGACCCTCCAAGTTGTGGAGAAAAGTGCTGAAAGAGCTAACTGCCCAGCCAAACACATCCAGCCTCATCCCACTGCTCCCTCTCTAGCCCTCTCTCTTACCATCTCCCTCCCTCTGAGCATTTAGCTGGATCTCCCTTATTAAACTGATCATGCATCTGATACCAAAAAAAACCAGTAAAAAAAAAGTTTGACTGACTCTGCGTTTTGCCCGGGGTCTTATTCATTTATTTATTTAATTTGGTGTTTCATTTGACAACAAAAAAATCCTGCCCAGTCTGCATTTTTTTTCTGCAAGGAGCAGACAAATAGAGCTATTGCTCCATGGTAGCAGAGCCAAACAAATTAGAAAGGGTTTACAACCTTCTTCTACAGATTTTATCACCAAACCAATTAGGTGATATCAGTGCTGTCATTAAAAAAATAACAGAGACCCCCACTCCGCTCCCACGGATGCTTTGCAAGGAGAGGAGAAAAAATAAATAAAAGTGTATCAGCTGGCTTTGAAGGCTGGCTGAATTTCAGATAAGGTTATTACCCCAAGATCAGTCCCATCTTTCTCCACTGTTCCGTGAAGCTATCTTTAGTCAGTTAAGGGTGTTTGACAAACGGCTAACATCCACCCATTAACCACCAGCCTGGGCAGGAGGCACAAAGCTGAGTGGTACCCACTCCCTTCTCCTGCCCCGCAGCCCCTTGGCTGGCAGGGGAGGGCTCTGTTTACCTCATGAACCCCCTGCTCCAATAAGTCTCTCAGCCATGTGCAAACAAAAAATAAAATAATAAAAACGAAATACTCGGGCCAGCTTGCAGAACGCAAGGACAAACACTGAAAAGTCTGAGCAATCCGTAAATCAGGTTTGATAAGAAGTACCTGTTACTGAAAGTTTTACTGCATTCTTTGGCTCTGGAAATGGAAAAAAAAAAAGGGAGGAGACATCCTTAAAATGAGGTGTGACTCTGTGCAGGAAAGCGAGCTCTGCTCCACAGGAGATTGGGGAAAACATCCTCCCTCTGCCAGAGCTGCCTGCAAGGAAACCAGGCAGAAAAAGGACTCTTCCCATGCTCTTCAGCGCACAGCAGCTCAGGGCCATGGCTGCACACGCCGCTCTGCCTCTCAGCAAAGCAGCTGGATGCCCAATGGGCTCCTCTGTCCCCGACAGCACCCACCAAGTCACTGGGACGCTGAGGTGCTCAACCTGGGGGAGGCAGGGGCGTGGGGAACCCAAGGAAGGACCCAGCCTTCCTGCTCTCCTTCCAGGCTCACAGATGGTCCAGCCCTGGGACTCGGGTGCTCCTAATCTCCCCACTGAAGGCAAATGGGAGTGGGGAGCAGTAATCCCCCCAGCTCCTGCTGGCCATCTCATAAGGGGGTTAACACTTTCCTGCCCCAGAGAAGCTCGGGCTTCTTACTTGGAGTCTGCTCTGGCTTAACAGCAAAGACATCAGGGAAACATTCCTGCCACGGCTGGAAGAGGTGCAAGTGTTTAAGAAATAACCTGGCCAGCAAAGGAGAAAAATCACCATTGGTAAAATTTGCTAGGAAGAAAGAGGAAAAACCCCACAGATGTGATCAAAACCAGCTGTTCCTCACCAGTATGCACTCAGCATCCCCTTCTGCCTGAGCCCAGCCCACTGCAACTCGCTGCGCATCAGACAATTCCCAATTGCAGCAGACACGTGCTGCTCTCCTGGCCAAGTCAAGGCCAGCAGAAGCTGACCCCGCCTGGCGCTGCTCACAAGGCTTGGAATTGCAGTGCTGGACATGGAAACTGCGGCAAAGAGGGACAAACGGCCAGTGCCTCTCTGCCTCAGTGCCTTCCTTAGGTTTCCTGGGAATTGTCTGACGCATACTTCCAGCCTCTCAGCTTCTGACCCTTGAGTCTGGAGGTGATGCTGTGCAGAACAGCAAGGAAGAAAAAGTGATTTTCAGCTAAGGAGCGGTCCCTACCCCAAACTTGCTGGCTGTTCAATAGGCTGCTCCATCACGTCATGGCACCTCCGATATTATTATCACTGTGCAACAGAGAGAAACGTTCTCCGGCAGCATTCCTGCTTTTATTTTCTGATGGTCTCCATTTGTTCTCTTAAAAATATTTTTTAATTAAAAAAAAGTCCTAAGTGCCTCCTCTGGCTCACTGCGTATGATCGTTGATAATAGTAACTGGATTATGCCACATGGAAAGCAAAAAAAAAGAGAAAAGGCGGGAAAGGAGATTTAGGGAGAGATTTCAAAGATTTAAAAATAACAACGGCGACAGTAAAATGAGAAATTTTCTTCTCCGCCCGGGGAACCAGAAGGGCTGTGATTAATGCTCGAGTTCCCCTGGTCAGGTTACCCACCTCAGTGATTACCAGAAGAGCTGAGCGGTGCAGCTCGAGTTCAGGAGGGGAGCTGGAGCATAGCAGAGGCTCTTTGATGCATTAAGACAGCCCAAGTCAACAGCAGGTCTGGCTGTAAGGGAGGCGGCAACCTTGGAGAACGTGACCTACATAGGGGCTTCAGCCTCCCAAGCAGCGGCGAGGGGAATCAGAGGCTTATACAGCCACAGATATTTCCCAAAATGCTTATAATTGCGGTGCTCGCCCACTGCTCTGTCCCCTCCCTTCGTGTGTAAGCCCCAGCACCAAGAGGGAGCAGAGGACACATTTCTACAGGGTTTTACTGAGGTATGACTTAAGAATGAGCATTTTCATCTTAAAAAAATAAAAAAAGAAAAAAGTAAATTAATCCATACATTTGTTCAAATCCCCTGCTCTGATCCCAAGTCAGGCACAAAGCAATGTTTCCTTCCCAAGCCAGCAATTTTTCCGTAAAAATAACCTCACAAATGGAAGGAAGAGGTGCTTTACATTTTATTTTCTCTAGGAAGCAATAATAATTTTTAAAGGGGCGATATACCTCCAGCCCTGTTTTTCCCTTAAAATGACCCCAAGCTGCACAGGAAAAATATTTGCTCTCAGTGCTTGAACAAACCTCGGTGAATTAAGTTTTTGTTGTTAATGGCAAGGCTGCTGTTTATCTGCAGAGAGTCAAACCAGATGTGGAAAAAAACTGAGGGTTTGGTGGCTCAACAGCTCACCCTTCAACCTTGGGGAGATAGCCCGCTGCCTAAACCTGGTCGAGGTCGCAAAGAGCCCAAAAGCCTTGGAGATGCCTGGGTTTGTCTGCCATGGCCATTAGTGCCCACCCGGTTCCCAGTGGTGTCAGGGGGTGAGAAGTGGGAGCCCTGGATGGACTCCCGAGGGAGAGTCGGGTGCTTTAGTATCTCCATGCCCTCCTTGGGGAAACTTGAGAGTTAATTAAAATTTTTTAAAATCTGACATTTCTCTACCATCCCAGAGAAAATAATGTATTTGACTCAGTAAGATCGTTTTGGGCAAAGCTTTTTTCTCCCTTCAGGAAATTCCCTTGGGCTGGAAAGATTCAGTACGGGAGAGCACTCATGTGGACATGCAGCAGGAGGTCAGGGTGGCCGCTCCGTGTCACCTCCCTCCCTGGGAGCTGGGCTTCTCAGCCAAGCTGCACCTCCCTTGCTGCCCCCCCGGGACCACCACTGCAGGGAGTGGGGATCTCACTAACAAAGAGGGGCAATGAAGGTACCCTCAGCACATACCCGACCATCATGCCCCGCAGATGCGCAGCATTAGAGTTCTCATACGGCCCCCCAGAGGCATTTCTGAATTTGAGCTGGAGATGTGTGTCAGAAAATGTTTGCTTTGTGGCTTCTACAGTTGTGTTGAAAACTTTCACAGGAAGAAAAAAAAAAAATAAACCAACCCAAACCCACTCATCACAACACTTTCTGACCAATTCTATTAAAACCTTTTAATCTCATTTTTCACCACAGAAGCAAGAGGAAGCTGCATCCTTGAAGTGTTTTCCCTATTTTGCATGTGAGCTTCCAGCTCGTCCCAAAAAATACCTGTGGCATTAACCACAGCTGCCCAACTGAGCGCTTGAAGAACCACAAACGGGCGGGGCGAGAGGCTGAAGAGGCAAACGTGGTTCACAACAGCCTGGTTTTCTACTCCACCGCGACCTGCCTCACCTTGCCTCACCTCGCCGGGTGCCTCACCTTGCCTCACCTCAGCAGGGACTCACTTCCCCCTAAAGCAAAGCCCTGTGACGGAAACACCTAAGTGGTGGGGAATGGTGGCCATGCAGATTCATTAGCAGTCCATTTTAGTAGTTCTGCTCCCTACAGGAGACCTAATTGGGCTCATGAATATTAGCCCTCTTCAGGCATACTGAACCTGGACCCGTGGGAGGATCAGTGGGAAGCTGTCTGCAGGCAAGCCCTGGGAGATGCTGGGGCTCTCCAGTGACTCCGATGGCTTACTTGTATCTCTCATTACGCACACCTCTGAATGGGATGATCAACTGCAAATTTAGGAAACGGCTTGCCCATCTCTCCCTCTTTCCTATGAACAGCTAACAGAGACTTCATTGTCTTCATGGGATGGCCAACAGATACTGACGGTTTAACCCCACTGTTCCTTTATCCTTAAATATCCAGGCTTACATGAAAAAGTAAAACATGTTGAAACAAATTACGTGTTTTGGACAAATGTCCAAAATGCAAAAACTGGAGGGCAGTATTTCCACGCAGTATCTCTGTGGCTGCTAAGTGGGTTCCAGTGGAGCCAGCCTTGCTAGGCCTTCATACGGCAGAGAGAAGGAGACGTACGCTCTCCGCTGAGGGACCAATCCTATCACTTGCACCGAGGAGGCAAGGGCAGCAAAGTCACATTATGCGCCATCTGCTAAAGCTTAACTGATGGTCTTGCAAAACAGAATAAATACCCTTTTGATCTCAGCATATTCATCAGAATACACAAGTTAGCCCTAAAAATTACCAGTGGATTAAATATTGCTGCAGCATTGCAAGAAAAGCACACGCAGGTGTCACGCAGAGTTGCATGGGGCTGTCGCTGTGTGCATGCGAAAGAACTGTTGACTTCTAAAATCAGGTTGCCTTTGTAATGCCACGCACAGATCTTCTGCTCTCCCCTCCCTGGAGAAATCAGGATGTGAAGAAGCAAAGCTTTCTTCCTTCTTGATGTTTCCTAACTAGGCCAGATCACTTTGGAAGATGGCCAAAAGTTAATTTAATATTCACCGCTGACCTGTTTTATTCCTCTGAGGTTTCAGTAAAAAAGTTGGGTGAGAGCCTTTTCCTCTGTTTGTCTGAAAGTGCACCACTGGTAATGCCAATCCCTGAAGCACAGTCTGCAGCGCACACATAAATGATTTATTCAGAGCTACCGCTCCTGACTTGCTCCATCAACATGCTCCTGCAGAAACTTGCTAGCTGCTGCTCAGGTAATTTTCACTGGCAATCTCAGCAG
Organism: Tetrax tetrax; assembly: GCA_009806455.1. Lineage (NCBI taxonomy): Eukaryota > Metazoa > Chordata > Aves > Otidiformes > Otididae > Tetrax > Tetrax tetrax. Next base: position 247,339 of record WHYT01014978.1, read on the forward strand.
CGTGAGGGGAAAGAAAAAAAAAGAAAGAATAAACTGCTTCCTTTTTATTTTAACACCCTTCTTCGCCTCTCTTCAGAGTCATGAAAGAGATTTGGAAAACAGGTAAGAAATACCAAGCTCCCGGCTCTTCTCCAGCGGACTGCATATCACCGTGCTGCTTCGCCAGGAGATTATGCAGCTGCGTCATCTGCAATGCAAAGCTGACACCCTCCTGCCAACCATCCCTACCTGTCTGCAGTAAAGAGGTGCCGCTCTGGCTACTGGAAGTAGGAGAGGATAAGGGGAGGAAACTGCAGAGGCAGAAGATTTTTCCTTCACTAGCACATGAAAATCCAAGACAAAGCGCAATAAATTTGAAGAAAGTGAAAATGGTGATTTTTTTTTTTTTTTTTTGCAGCAGCAGAGGGCATTGTGATCAGGTGATTGCTAGACATGCTTATCACAGCTGCCCCTACAGAAGTCATTTTTAAACTGAATTAGGCATTTACAAATGCTATACTCACAGGCGCATGTGTTCACACGCAGGATCACTGATTACCTGTGCAAAGAGATTCTGCTAGACATACGTACGTACACACATACATACATACATAGACACACATACAGCTGATGACCATCAGTCCACAACAGCCCTACTGACATTGGAAATAGCCCTAAATATCAAGCATATGTTACATATCATTAATCCTCTTAGCTTCCATTTTCTACACTAGCAGTTGCGAGTGTTCAGCTCCTTCTCAGACTTAGCTATGGAGGAGAATATATTTCTGTGCTTGCCACTACGTGCTCAGATACCTAATTCAAGTTACTGGTTGTGACAGGGACACTGAATTTAAATGAACGATTCTGGATCGGTCTCTCTTCAATGGAGGGACGAACCGCCGTGCTGTAAATGCTGATGTCCCACCCGGTAGTAGTTATTAACGATCTTGATGATGCATCTCACAAAATGACTACTGGTCTTTTTCTTCAAATCAAGCTGCCTTATACTCGTCTCATTTTAGTTGGAAAAACTATGCTGAAGTTCCTGAACATGGTGTTTCTGATGAGCCCCGGTACCTATGTTAAACACCTGCACTGCTACTTCTGCCTTGATGGCCCTTCAGACATGGCAGTTTTAGGCAGCTGATCATGCTGGATAAAAGATGCCATACATAATTTGATGCTTGCAAAATTGTATCAGAGGCAGATTTTCAGTTGGACTGGAGGTGCATGCTGAAGGGTCCTCATGGATGCTTTATAGGATGCGAATACACACGTATCCATACAGATAAATCCTTCTTAAAGGAAAGCCAGTTTTTCAGCTACCCATGATTTCAGTGACACTTAAGTGTCTCATTACAGAACTTCTGAAGACTTCTAAGAGGTAGATACACCTCCATGGGACTAAACGCTGTTGAATACCTGCCCAATAGGGTTAAATTCAGCTCATCTAACACCGGTTGTCTGAAAGTGCCTTCCTCAGTCCAGTCGTCCAGACTCCTCTGAGTCAACGGAGAGAAACAGGCACCTTCTGAGGGCAACCCTCATGGCTTACCATGGACACCTCCATTGCAGTGGAGTGAATACCAACCAGCATGCATCTGCCGCTCCGCCTTGACTCCGGAGCGAGCCTGGAGCACCCTGGACCAGACAACTCACTTTTAGGGAGCTGCTACTAGACAAGATGAATCCCAGCCTTGGAAATTAGCTGGGGTCTCTTCCTCTTTCTCCTTGCTTCCTGGCAGGGATTCCTGGCTCTCAAATCTCCAAGTCCTCAATTTAGGTTTCAGGTAGGGAAGTTCTCATACCACTAGCACTGTTCCTCCTCCCAAATCCATTTCGCTCTCCAAAAGATGAATTCAAAGAGATGCACTCAATACTCAGAACAAGCAGCTAGGCAGTGCCTTTCTGTATGTACAGAAACTTTCAACCTTTCGGGGGGGGGTCTTTTCCTGACAATAAATACATAAGCTTGCAAGACAACTTTTGCAGAAAAATTGAAACTGAAAACTGATGATGCCTCTGTTTTTTCCGTCTTGTGAGAGTAACCTTGACTCTGCGTGCCAAGCACCACTTACCAGCGAGCTCCCCTGCTACCTGCACGAGCTCCGGTCCTTGCGTGAGAGCTCCCAGCGAACACGGCCTCGGCAGCTAACTTGCTGCTGACACAGAGCCCCGCTCTCCTTTGATTTACAACCTCCTTACGCTGCTCCGATGCAAACATCCTGCAGGCCAGCCTTATTGAATAACTCATACGGTCTGTCTCCTGCGATTTCCATCAAAAACACCTGGCCTAAAAGATTTTCATAGATCATAAATCCAAGGTTTTATGCGGATTTCTCAAGTGATGGTTAGCAAGATGTTTGCACCTATGGGAGGCTGTTGAAAAATTCCTTCAGCAAAAGATAGGGTTTGAGAGGAATAAAGATGTTTTTATGATTTCTAAATCAATACCATCACTTTGGAGGCACACTAAAGGGAAAGTGTTTTGTTTCCACAGAAAAAAAAATTCCTTACGAATGAAGAGATTTTGCTTTGTTCAAAAACCACTGTGGATGATAAACATATTAAAAATCTCTTATGTCATTATTAACCAATATTTAATTAAGTAAACAATTCTTCCTCGTAAGAAGGAAAGGCAGCAATCTATATATTTTGGACCAAAAAACCACAGACATCTCAGCAAGTACAAAGCCAAAGCAAGAAACTGCAGGCACACAATAATAGCTAGTGTGTTTTTCTGCCCGTGGTGGAAATGCTTCCCTTCAAATATCAAAAACTGAATTAACTTCTTAAGGTGAATAGTTCAAGCGATACAGGCATGCCAGCTAAGCAAGCAGAGGACAGAGAATCATGCATGCACACGTTAACCGCAAATCATCTCATGTAGTGTGACTTATTTATACTGTACATCAATAAAATAACAACTTTCAACCCACTTAGGGACTTTTTGTGTAGGGACAGAAAGCGAGCACACCTAAGTAGAAAGGAATATTCAGGTTAAATGTACAAATTATTTATACTTCGTAGCTATTTTGGAGGAAGAAGGGTTGGGGGAGGAAAGGGGAAGAAGCAGAATGTACTTCAAACAGCATTATTTATCATTTCCTGACTAAATATAGCATGTGTCTCAAGAAAAGATTGACTTGGGCTTTCCACTCAGCAGCAAAGAGAATTAACCCACGCTGAGTTTGGCATAAACTGGTAAATCCTTCAAATACAATCTACCTCTTAAATTATTAAGTCTAAGCTGAGCTGCTGGAACTGGTTGTGAAGAGAAGCGTTCCCCTTTCGATAACAGTTTGCCTTGGAAAAAACCAGGATATTCCCTTAATACTTGCTAACCTCTGACTATGGCAGGATCTCAGTGGTATGGGAGGATGACCCATTCCCTCTTCAGCCATCGTCCAGCTGCAAGCAGGAGACTCGCATCCAGATGTGCCAAGGAAACCAGCCCCGGACAATTTAAATCTGAACAAAACTGAGCCTCCAGGCTTCAGAAGACCCAGACATGGAGCAGCATGAGGCTCAGGCAAGAAACTAAAATTTCTGTGAGGCCCTGCCTCAGTGTAAATCCTAGTTTTCCCCATTTTTTTTTGGTGGTGCCTGACCTGCCTCCACAGTCTGACTGAACAAAGTCGGCAGTGCTGCTCATGGGAAGGATTAAGCAGGACCCCTATTTCAGTATTATGTTCCAGCACTTACCTCAAAAGCCGTGCAAATGTGCAAAATAATATGTTCCATTAAGTGATGAAAATTCACATGAAAATTGAAATAATGACCCCTTTGGAAAAGCAACAAATATTTCACCAAGCAAAAGCACACTCGCCTTTGCACTTCCAGCACCAGACTTATTTTACAGCCCTCAGAATCGACTCCGCCATTTATATTTCATCAGCTATAGCACGCAAGGGTACTATAAACATAATCCAAAAGAAGCTGCCAGCTCTGCTTCCAGAAAGCAAAAAAAAAAAACAACCCACCCCACCAAACCCCAGCCCTGCTCCAAAGGGAGACACAGAGCAGCCATGGGGTCTGCTCCTCATAGAGGGAGAGGCAGGCACCTCCCTCCCACTGGAGACAGCATCCCTTTCCAAGGATTTACGGATGGGTTGCTACAGGGGTCACAGGATGGGGACTGACATCTCTGTGCTGCAAAGAGAGACAGGCAGACTTCTCCACTGCCTCGACCGAGGATACTTATCTCATTTTAATCCCAAATTTATTCCTGGCCTCAGAAATCACTGCTGTTATCCCACATATGTTATTACGAGTTACGCACATCAAGCATGCTGAAATGAAAGCCTAAGGCTCCAGACAATGTTCTTTCCAGTGCTGAAGTTGCTCCCATGTTATCTGAAATAATTTGTATGTCTGGTTTTCTGTCTTCTCTCCGCTACCTCTTTGCCCATCAGCGCCGTCCGTGTTCGCTTTGTGATAACTTGACAGATACACAAATAAGTAGCAAAAAAAGGTCTTGAGTGTTTACAGCCTTCCTGTTGTTCTGGTGTTACATTATCTGGTCTGGCTGGCTAAGGAGGCAAGGAAGGCTGGGTGCCTTCTCCATACAAGCATGAGGTGCATGGCCTCACGGCAGCCAAACACGTGAAAGGTGGGCCGCACGGGCGGCGGGCGAGAGCAGGCAGGCCTCACCGCTGCCGCTGTAACCGCAGCTCTGCCCGTCTGCTGGAGCGAAGGCAACCGGCTCCTACCCACTGCCCAAATGTCGCAAAGAAACACAGTCACGTCTACACGGATGCCACGGCTATCCCCAATACGGCCATAAATAGCATGCACGCTATGGCAGGTGTGGCAGGCTGCTTTGCTGTAAATAGCTGAGAAAATGGGTCAAGCTGTGACTCACGCATGTGTGCTCACGCACGGTTTTGCCCATCGAGCCTGGAGCTGCTCTCGTATTTTCGGTGGAGTAAACCAGAGATGGTACCGGCCTAAGGGGCTCTGGGCACATCGATTTCCCTCAGTCTGATGTGAGCTGCTCCAACAATCCTATCTTCACCGTTCCTTTTGGAAATTATCGCACAGCACAGGAAAAATCAGGGCATTTTTCCCTTTGAGGAGTTGCTGGTTACTACTGTCAGTAATTCTTCTTCTGCCTTGGTCTTTACATGTTCTACAGGCACAGACTATGGCATCTCCTCCTTGGCTGTGGCACTGCCAAGCAAGCCAGGTTTAACTCTTGCAAAGCACATCCAACAGTCCAGCACCCTTCCAGCTCCGTCTTTGGTGCCCTTTACTGAACTCTAGCCAAATTACCTCTATTTTTCCAGCTACCGAGGGATCAGAACCAATCTCAAAATTCCAGTTACAGATCGAGTCTCACGGAGACAGGAATCACAGTCTCCTTCCCCAGGACCTGAAGTCTCTCCATAATGCCTTATGTTTTAAATCTTCTTTGAAGCCAGTTAGTGAAGTGCTACCCACCTTCCCACATGCTCCTTTCGCGCAACTGTGTTCCACTTCAAAACATCAAAACCACGTTTCATGTTTTTCCCTAGAGCTTAAACTTGTGTTTTAACAAGTCAAATCTCACTTTGCTATTTTCTGCTCACTTTTCCAACCTGGCATGGCCTGCCTGCCTCCCTGTTCAGTATTGCTCATGGTTCTCACTAACTTTCACATTTTTCCCAAGACAGTGTCAGCTCCAAATTCCTTGATTGGTGTTTGTGAAAGGAGCCTTCGGGAAGGTGTGGGGTGGGAAGGTGCGGGAAGGTGTGGGAAGGTGCGGGAAGGTGCGGGAAGGTGAGGGAAGGTGCGGGAAGGTGAGGGAAGGTGAGGGAAGGTGAGGGAAGGTGAGGGAAGGGAAGGGAAGGGAAAAGAGATGCAATAAGCCAGCAAAGCAAGTTGCAGAGCCAGCTCGAAGTGGCAGACTTTGCTATCTGTGTGAGCACCAACCAGATACTGAATAATGTGAACACAAAAGGATTATTTTTATCTAGGTAAAAAAAAAAAAACTAGTTAAAGGTCTCAAAATAAATGGTAATGTCTCTGCTCTTCCCAATAGTAAGCATTATTCAGTGATCTCTCAGGGAAATCAAGGCATGGAGATTTAAAGGGATTCACCCAAGTCAATATGGGAAAAAAAAAATCACAGAGAGCTGTCCTGATCTTTGTTCCGTAATAGCAAAACTACATTTAATATATAGATATATATGCAGTTTGATTCTAGGCTCTGTTATCAGTGTTCTCAAGAGTGTACTGCAATTTGAGGAATTTCAGCTAAATGTTCATGAAAAAATTAATATCTAGATAACACAGAATCATAGAATAGACTCATAGAATGACAGAATAGTTAAGGTTGGAAGGGATCTTTAGAGATCATCTAGTCCAACCCCCCTGCAAGAAGCAGGGACATCTCCAACCAGATCAGGTTGTTCAGAGCCTCATCCAACCTGGCTTTGAATGTTTCCAGGGAGGGGGCATCCACCACCTTTCTGAGCAACCTGTGCCAGTGTTCCACCATCCTCATCATTGTAAAAAGTTTCTTCCTTATGTCCAGTCTGAATTTACCTCCATCTGTTTTAAAACCATTACCCCTCATCCTATCACAACAGGCTCTGCTAAAGAGTTTCTCCCCATCTTTCCTGTAGGCCCGCTTTAAGTACTGGAAGGCCGCTATAAGGTCTCCCTGGAGCCTCCTCTTCTCTTCTCCAGGCTGAACAGCCCCAACTCTCCCAGCCTGTCCTTATAGGAGAGGTGCTCCAGCCCTCTGATGATCTTTGTGACCTTCTCTGGACTCTCTCCAGCAGGTCCATGTCCTTCTTATGTTGCAGGCTCCAGAGCTGGATGCAGTACTGCAGGTGGGATCTAATGAGAGTGGAGTAAAAGGGCAGAATCACCTCCCTTGACCCACTGGTCACGCTTCTTTTGAAGCAGTAGAGAATCCACAATCAAACTCAGTCTGGTTTCAGAGACAAGATTTCACTTGCAATATCTCATCTTACTTCAAGCGATTTCATTTCTCTTTCTAATTGCTCTCTAGTTACACAAGCCCCCCTCATGGTACTGAGTTCTTAGCAAGTGTTTAACTAACAAAAACAAAAATTATGATCTTTCTTCCTTCTCAGATTGCTCGTGAAATCACTTCATTGACATATTATATATTTCTGGTTGGCTGTGGCTGTGAGTAATGAAATGAGCAACTGTAAAGAATGTGAAGCAAAGCTAAAGAAAAGGAATGAGTTTTGAATTTAATTTAAAAAAAAAACCCAACATTTCTTTTCATGTGTGGAACTAAGAGCAAATCATTTAGTTCTGGTTATTGAGGTTTGACTTAAGCACAATCTCTAATAATCAGTACAGTGTCTTTCAAAATAATGTAACCAGTTTAAAAAAAAATAAAACAGCTACAAAGAAAGGTGGACTTCATTCTCTCTGGACAAAATAATCACAAAGCATGACAGTAAGAGAAGATTAATATTCCAGATGGTAGCACGATCTGTAATTAAAACACGATATGCCAAAGATTACAGCCAAACAAGAAGCCTGTCCTCATCCGCTTCTTAGTATTACTAATTGTACAATTATTAGGCCAAATAGTGGCTTTTCCTCATTATACTAATTTCTTTATTTGCTGTGGAGCTCCTATCTTAAAGCCCCAGACACCATAAAACCACTTTATGCCATGAATAACCCAGCAGAGGCAGAGAGGGGTACTTGTGAGCGATGAGAACAGAGATGTACAGTTAGAGGAAGCGCATGGTGCGAAGGAGCCCCGTGTCGCTCTTCCCTTTAAATCTCTTTCTTATAGCCACCAAGCCAATGCTTAGCCAAAAGTTCTTCTCTCGGTCTCTCTCTCACTCCAGGGGTTGCTTCTTCATGCAGATATGGGTCATGGATGCCAAGAGTACAGGGAGGATTACAGCCCAAGGTCTCGTAGGAAAGTTCCTTCTGCGAGAAGCATATGGTCCCCGGTGTGTGGGTGCACAGCTGTGGGGCTTGCAGTGCCAAAAGAGCTCCTGTCATGGGACAGCCTGCACCCCACAGTGCTGGTTATTTTCTGTAGTGCTTCATCGTAGCACTGAACTGGGTCTCGTCGGTGCTCAGAGCTTGCAGTCCTGGAGCAAGCTCTGTCCCAAAAGTGCACCAAAGTCCCCCCATGCACAGGAACATATAGCTGAACATTCCCACTCCACCGGGGCAAGCCTGACCCTACACAGATGAACCAGCTGGGATCTGCTCACGAAATGTCCTTCCTACATCTGTACAGATGCACACTTAGGTTTTCAACAGGCATCGTGCGCACGAGATGAAGGACGTGGAGCAGTTTGTCCACATGGATAACATGCGTACGATTTGAATTCACATTAAAAACATTTCCCCACTGGAACTCGGCATTTTTAAACTTCAAACACATGCTGTACTTAACCTAAACAGAGCTACAAGAGAATGTCAAGAGTTGGAAGTCTTTCAAAGTCCCACCAGCCTGGCTTTTCAAATCTCAGACCACCCTTCATCTGATTATTTGTGAGCCTAATGAAGTAATTGCAGAGTGGCGGCCTGATTTCCTTGAATCAAATGTCAACAGTCACCAATCTCCAGAAGTTTACGCAGTTTGGTAACACAGTGACTGCAGCATGGGGGCCCGTACATGTTTTTCATATTAGGGAGCAGATGGAAGCTGTAATTCCCTCTAGAGTGGAGGGATGCCTTTCAGCAAACAGTAGCAGATAACATGCTCATTTCTGGAAATGTTTTCCACTTCTATCCAACAGATCAATGGGTTGTGGTGGAGAAGAAGCTGAAACAGCCAGACATGGTTGCAGTCCTAGAGCTGTTTTTTGTCCACGGTCGGACAAAACACTGCAGAGGGGATGGGGAAATACAACGATCATCTCCTAACCTGTGAGCCTCTGTCTATCTGGGGCTTAGCATGGGGACCTGCCACTCTGTAATGCCAACAAATTTGGTTATGGTGCCCAGGCTCTGGGAAACTGCTTGGCTTTGAGAAATGGAAATCACATTAGCACTGACAGCATCATGCTATTTCTCAAGAAATACGCCATTTTTCACTACATGGGCTTTAGAGGTAATCTAACCTTTCCGTAGAGAAGACATAAGCACAGCCACTGCGGTGATAGGATGGTTGTGGTCTCTTTGCAAAGTTTTCCTGTATTTAAAAAGTATAGAATTGTTTTTCTTGAAATTAGAGGTTTTGCAATCCTGCCTGCAGTAGGGTCAAGCAGCCTGTCAGCTGTCTGAGCTAAGCTGCAAAATACAAACCCTGGTTACTCCTTTAAAATGAAAAATACCCGGGCTTGCTGTCTTTTAACCCTGTTTCAGGCATGACTGTTCTGTCAGCAAGGCAGCAGCTCAGGAAGGCAAGGAGCATGTGGGGCTTAAAGCATCCTCTGGGCTTGAGAAGACGACTCTCTCATGAAGAAAATGTTCAGGACTTTTTAACTCAGCCTTTGCAATCCAGTACCTGCCAACAGTATTTCCCTACCCCTCTTTCCCTTACTCCTAGCAAAGAGAGACCAAAGCCTGACCTCAGGAAAATATACTGGTAAAATTTAGAAAAGCATGAACTAGCAAAGGGAGAATAACTGGAAGACTGTGAAAATACAGAATAATGTGGCTTATGGTGGGATGTACGTCACTGTACATTTTTAAATGTGTACAGATTTGTTTCTCTTTCATGATGCTGATTACATACGTTCCCGGACTCCAAGGGGCCGTTTAAATTCCCATCTACTGCACAACATGAATACTTCCAACACCCTGAGTTTTCTGGAGTATTCATTTTAGTGCTCGTGCACGCCAACGTAGCCCATTTCTGAGCTATACAAGATACCTCTGGCAAACTCTGCCGCTGCCTCGGCTCTGACCTACATCTTCTCGGTTGCCTAACTCAAGGCTTCTCCTGCCCGAAGACATCTGTCAAAGCGCAGATGCCGACCTACGTGCTAAGGTCCAGAGAAGCACCCTAAGACAGATCGAGCTCCCGCTTCCGGAGGTGAAAGGCCACCAGCCGCGAGGGCTGTCTTTCCATCCTCTCTCCTGACTGACAACCGTCAGCAACCAGCCCTCTAATTCACACTGCACTGCAGGAACTAAATAAACAACTGTATTACGCAATTACTGCAATAAATGCCTCCTTTCTTCCCTCATTTCCACTACCAATTTATTGTTGGAGGCAAAAGACCACCTTGTTGAAGTGGCTTAATTTTTTTAATTGCTAAATAACCACCTCACTGACAGGTGGGTTATGGCACATGTTTAAAAATCCCTTTACATGAACATAAAGTCAGATGGGCTGTAATGCAACGCAAATTTGAAAGTCTTCGCTTTTAATTCTGCTGAGCTTTTGCCAAGCTCAGGCATCCTCGATGGTAAACAAAAGATCATCTCCCATGAAGCCAACGTGTATGGGGGTTTTTTAATCCCATTTTTATCCTGAAATGTTTAAACTTTGAAATTGAGCTTGCCCAGTGTACATAAGCACCCAGGCGCTTGCCGCACCCAGTCCAGCCTGCCCAGCGGTGAATGCAAGGAAGGGAACCTGTGATGGCAGATGTGCTATTTAACTATACCTAGCTATAGGCACTGTCTTCAGACAGAGATTTGCCTTGCACACATATGTAGATCTTTTCCACGAACGGCATTATCTGATGATAAGGCCCAGACTTGATTTGATTAGAGGAATTTCACTTGAAACCAGAAAATTAAATTCTCCTGGCAGTCAAAGGCAAAATAACTCAGTAAGCTGACAACACATTCAAAATTGATTCTGATTTTTAGACGAGATATCTTTTGGCAAGGCTGATTTTCCTACCAATCTGACTTTTTAAAAATATGCAGCTCACTATTTATTGAGCAATATCAGAAGTCTGAAAATCTACTGAATGCTGTTGAAACAACTGAAACATTCAGACACATGAGGAAAGTGTGACGTGGTACTGATTGATTTAGTGTGAAAATAGATTTGTATCAAAGTAGATGTCTGCAGCTGAAAAGTCAAAAACATCTTCAAATTTACACTCATTTCTCTTCAGTCACCTTTGTGTGCAGAATAGATACATTTAAAAATGGGCTTCTGCATGTATTTTACTTATATTTAATGTATGTATAATTTCTCATTGTAAAAGTTTCTTTATCTGTTTTCTCACGTGTGTTGAGATACACGTGCAACCAAAGGTTGACAACCCCCTGTTTCACAACCCCAGCATTTCTACACATGCCACCCTGAGCTGCAGAGCATCCGCATGCTCTCTGCTTGGCACCCAGGGGGAAAGACAGCTCTGTAATGAGGCGCCTGAGCCAGGTAGTGCAGCGTGCCGGAGAAGCACGGCTCCAATACATGGGTATGAGCCGCCTGTGGCAGTTTCGACACCTCCTGCTCCTGTCACAAGCTGCTGCTGCCACAGTGAGGAGAATCAATAAGAAGGACAAAGTTGCAAACCTCTTGTACAGAAGGGAGAAGAACAGGGACAGAGACAGATGTTTAAAAACTCATGCCGTACGGCCATGGATCTGTAGGATTATCAGTCCCATCTGCAAAGTCTGCATGGCCCCTCTCCAAAATATTGCCCTCAGCAAGTGGATGGGTATTTGCATGAATATTCTGTTGCAATTTGAATGTTTTCCACCAAACTAGGTATATAATCCAGGCACACGCGGGAACACGGGCAAATCCCTCAAGGGCAAAAGCAATCCTTGGAGCAGACAGAGGTTTAGAAGCCTCCAGTTTTGAAAGGCACTGCAGCAAAAGCAGGTGCTTCCACTCACACAGACAGGAGATAATTGTAGGATTGGTTGTGGCCTACAGGCTCTCTTTTTTATGGTTATGTCCATAAAGTCTTTGAGTGCACTCTGTAGTTAGTGACCGAACACACAAAGAGGTCTTTCATTAGCAGTGCTCTATAGGAAGCCAAGGCACCGAGTAAATGATACCTTAATGTTCCCTTTCAAAGACAGAGTGGTTTGACAATGACGCTTGTTAGCGTACTGCTCCTGCCCGCTCTCCTCCAGCTTGCAATTAAGCTTACAAACATCTAACATTTAGCTAGCCTCCAAAACTTTGGTGGTAATGGGAAGATGGAAGGAAACAGCTATGTTTGAAGAATGTGTCTCCAATTCCGTGTTACAACAAGAGCCCATCAGCCACACCATTGCCAAGAGAGGCGTGCACATCCAGCATCCCCATGGACCAAGCCCCACGGCTGTGCAGTGAGCAGGGAGGCAGACCTGCCAAAGTCAAAGCCAAGTTGGATGTGGCTTTGAGCGACCTGGTTTAGTGGAAGGATGGGGGGGAGGGGGGTTGGAACAAGATGATCTTTAAGGTCTCTTCTAACCCAAACCATTCTATGATTCTATGAAACCCTGTAAGAATTCAGGAGCCTAGTTTATTTTCAGGGCAAAGAATTATCCTTTGGCTTCTGGAAAGTCCAATGTGATTTTTAACGTTCAACCTTAGGTGTGATGCTGGTTTAAACCTGAGGCACAAGTCAGCTCTGGCTATAGATCTCCGTTCCCACTTGCAATATCAACATCTATGACTTTGTGGCCCAACACAGACGGTGTTAGTTACTTCTGTTTAACTGACTACCACAGCTTGCTACTTCTGTACCAGAGGTTTCTGTGTTTTGCTCATTAAATGCAAAGCAAAGAGAGAAACAAACAGCAACTGTCACAAAATCCTATTTTTTCCATTAACTGTGTGCCTAAACTGAACTATCTTACTGACACCTGATGGTGGAGAAGTTACAGGCATTACAGCTGAAAGTACGAAACCCCTTGTGAATTCAAATTAGTGCATTGAACGATAGCATGTTAACTGGCAAAGGAAAATGTCCTGTTTCTGAAAGCAGGGGGATTTCTTTCCCATATAATCTGCTTCCCTCTGGAAAGGAATCTCTGTTTACCCACATTTGTTAGGACAGAGTCGTGTTTCAGTAAGTCAGTCCTATTATTACAAGGAAATCCTATTTTTATAAGGCACTACTTTTCAAAGACTTCATCTCAAAATCCATCTTCTTGGGGGAGCAGAAGCAAAGGACTGCGTGAAAAACAGAAGGCAAGAATAACAAAGACTGCACTTGCTGAGTCATGTGCAAGGCATGTTTACAACAGCAGACCAAATATACCTCAACATTTTCATCATTATTCAATTTGAGGCTCTTTTGATATTTTTCAAAATGCTCTTAGTTTTGACAACTTAGATTATTAAGGGGGATTTTATGTACTCAGCCTCGTTTGAATGATGTGAATACAAATGCTTGAAAACAAAACAGCAAAAAAAAAAAAAAAGGGAAAAACAGAAAAATCCCACAAGTGAATACTAAGTAAACAGATTCAGAACCATTGAAAAATAAGGTAATTCGTCATCACTTCTTCCATGGATTTTAAGTTGTACACTATATAACTGAAATACAGGCTGATGGAAATGTGATATAAATATTTCTATTTTAGTTTTGAGGAAAAAATGTGGGGTTTTGGGGGGTTTTTTGAGCTTGCAAAATTGGCATTCACAAAGCCAGACAGCCAGGTGTTTTGTCTGTAGGAGATAAGCATCTCCTCTCTCTCCCAGCTTTGTTTGACAGATGAGCGCTATCCCATCACTTTCAAGGCGTATCAGCCAAATTGAGATCTTCCAGCTGCACCCTTTGGAGCAGATCAGTAAAATGGTGCGTGGGACGTATACATTAGGAAGGTAGATGTCTAAAGCATCATTGGAGATACTTATACTTGGGAAAAGTTAGCTACAAATATATGATAAAGATCAGCCTAAATAATAGCTGGATTGTAGTTACATGGCTTATTTTCTGTATGAGCAAAACCAGCTTAGGAAACTCTTCCTTTCTTTTGTCTTCCCGCATGTTCTCAGCAATATATATCAGGCTCTTTGACTGACATAGAAAGGCAATAGTCACCCTCTGGAAACCCTGTCCTTTCCACAGAGGGAGCCCAGATGACTAGCCTGCACTAGGAATCAAAGTGCAAGATGCTTAAAACGAGGTGATTACAGGAGATAAACCCTCCTATAAGGAGGGAGCAAATGCTGAGGCGGTGCTCTGTTAGGCTATGATCTTCTGGTGGGTCCTTCCCAGTCAGTTAGTGGTGTATCTGTCAGGCATTCAGCACCAAGTCCAGACTTTGACCTTGACCTGAGCTTTAATACCCCTAGCAGAAGCCAGCTGCTAGCATGCCTTACTTCCTCGCAAAAGCTTTAGTGTGCGCAGCTCTGCTCACGACCCGGCAAGTAGATGGGAAATCTGGGAAATCTACTGAGTTTCACTGGGAAACAACGGGAATGCCTATGAAATCTTTGTGCTCCAAGACCCATCTACAACCCACAGAAGACAGTGCTGTCAGAGTCCAAATGACAAAACTGTGCGTGACCCAAGTCCATGAGAGATTTGCTTTTGATTTCAATAGGACCATGTTTTAACTGGGCTTCTGTCATGACATAATCAGACACTATTACATTCCTTATCAGTTTCCAACTGGCTTCCAATTGGCTTTCCAATTTGTCTTGTTGAAGAGATCCCTGCGCCTCAGCCAGGAGAAGGCAAAATGCTCTGTTTCTGCTCTCATTCACACAGGCTCAACACTGCTCCCTCGTATGTCCCATTCCTCTGTCTCACCCTTCATCACTGTCAGGATGTTCCTCAAGCTCCCTTTTTTCCATCTTAACATTTCCCTGCAAGTCTTGCCTGAAATCTTTATCATAACACCTCTTGACACACCTGAACCATCATACCCTTGTCAGTCGTTCTGGTCATCCAGAATTCGGCAACTTGTGCCACACTCCTGTGAAGTGACACATCTTCCATGTCTTGTTTTGACAACTCGGCACTGGCCAACTGAAGTCTATTTTTAAAAGTGCTAAAAATAATTGTTCTTTTTGTTGTGAAAATCAGGATTAAACTGCTCTTCTATGCTTAGGAATGTGTAGGGTTTCCTGGAGGGAGTTGGAGACTCGCTCCTGCAAGGCTATTTTTAGAGCATCCAAGACAAGTTCCATAAACATGTACTAAACAGAATTTTTTGCAAGTGGAAAGCAGTGCTTTTTAGCACATTTGGTCCCTTCTTTTTTTTTCTGGGTTGGTGTAATTTGCTATTGGAACTTTCTCCACAAAAGGGAAAAGATGGTTGGTGGCAACAAGGTCTCCATCATCTCTCCATGTTTTTCCTTCACCCCGATGGCAAAAAACACTCCTCCTGCATTTTCAAAGGATATCCCAGGTCTAGATACTATGAACTCAGGGCTACTTTCTTCTGGAGTGTTTCTGACTGCCTGCTCCCCCCAGAGGCACATGGGGCAAAAGACACTTTCAGACTGGCTGCAGCAGAAGTGACCGTACTGCTCTGCTAATAACTTGGTGAGCAAGGGGAGCTGTGAAACACAGGGGACCAAGCAGATGCTTTTGACAGGCCGGTGGGACTTTCTTCTCAAGTTATTGGTGACTGTGAGAGGAATTTCATCATCTTTTCCTTGCCCACACCTGAACTATACCACTGCACTAAATAAATGTCCCAGGAAAGAGCTAGCACTGGCCACAAGCATCTCTGCTACTCATGGGCTGACGCTGCAAATCTCACTTTTCAGACAGGTTGCATACAGAGCTCTTGTATTCGCTCCTTCTTGGGGTCATATTTTTAAATTATTCTCCAGGCAGCAGCAAAAGCAGTAGCGGATTATGCTAGCCTCCAACTTAATGAATGCTGTAAACCAGCCAAGTGGTTTGTCTGCAAAATATTTTAGAACTACAAGCACCCAGCAGTACACGCAGCTTAGAAAAGGACTATTTTCCTAACAAGCTTTCCCACAGTGGTGTTGTCGGTTCTCAGTGCCTCTGTATGTTCATGGATTTCCTTCGGTAACTTTGGCTCTCTCATACTGCTGTTTCCCTCCTGATGTTGTAGGCTCAAACAGGGCATCATTCAACGCCTCCAGAACTTGATGATACACAGGATAAAACACCGTCATGCCATTTAGGGGTAATTTCCTTCATTACACAAGCTATTTGCCTGGCCAGCTCGGTGTGCTTCCCTCCAACACCTGCAGTGCAATTCTCCTGCCGGTTCTAGAAGGGACACTGAATCACACATTTCGTAAGGGCCATTTCTGCTTTTGCAACCGGCCCAAACTCTCAGGAAGGCTGCTGGTTGCCTCTACAAATACAAGCCATGCAGTGTGGAAACTTCCTTCCCATTAAACATTTTCCAGTGTGGACATTTACCTTCTAAACTGACCCACTAATGTTAGGAGTGAAAGGGGAACCGCTGCTCCTAACACCTTATGGGTATGGCTGTGAAGGGAAGGTTTTGAAAGCTGGTCATCTTCACAGTTCCAGTTTAAAAAGCTCATGACTGAAGGAGTGGAAAACAGTATTCAGTAAATATAAAATTAAATAGAGCTAGCACAGTGAAAAGGAGGAACAGAGCTTAGAAATGTTCACCAAGAAATTAGTGGCACTAGGAGTTGGGGGCACATGTAGGATTCAGCAAGATAGAGGTGGTGGACCAGTCTGTTATGGATGTTTTGACTTTTGTTACTGACTTTTATATGAATACAGCATCCCATGGTGCCATGTGGAAAACCAGAGCTTTGATTGTTAGCACATACCCAGGGTTTCTGGAAGCCTCCTGTTCAAGACCTAGTATAAGTCAGAAATGTTTTCATCCAGCTGCAAGGTATGCGAAGGAGTCTAGGGACATCAGAGAGAGGGTTACTCTGCCTGGGCAGAAAAAAGATGTTGCACAGTTCATGGAACAAACCACTGAACTCTTGGTTTCCTCCTGTTTATTGATGAGGAACTCAAGGACAGCAAGCTGTATGGCAGTACTCTGGAGTACGCCAATAAAAAGATATGCGTGAGGGCAGGAGGAGGGCTGTTCTTAATACCTACATTGTTCGCTCTTGTAATTTTTTTGTCCACTTGTTAAACACCTGAGTCAGAAACAATGCAAGGCTTGGGTTGGATTTTTTTTTTGTTTGGTTTGTTTAGATGCATATCTTATTTTCATATTCTTTTTTTTTTTCTCTCCAGCTCTGTAAGCTTTTCCTTTTAACACTTCTGCCTCAAGTTTTGGCAACACCTGGATCACATATTTAATTTGCTTTTTATCTCATCAGCTTGTTAGCTTTAAACAACTGACACGCTCCATCAAAGGAAGAGAAAAACCAAAACAAGAACCCTATTAACCTCTGTTACCCATATAAACTAATTAACTTTAACCCCTCCCCAATTATCCCTGCAGAGGGGAACTGCCTTTATTAGCTTCCTGCTCTTTTCCCACCATCCTCTCCACGGCTGCCTGCCATGCTCCTCAGGAGCAAGGCACTGACATGCCCTCATCCACGGCAACGCTGAGGGCTCTGTAAGTGCCAGGCTGCTGCAAGATGCTGAACCTTGCATCCCTGCTCGGCCACGGTGTCCTTTGGGTGCCTGGGGAAGGGGGAGCGGATGATTTTCACTACAGCTTTTTGTCACACCTGGTTATTCAGCCCACAGTCAAGGGTGGTGACCCTTAGCTTCTGACCTTGGATTACGTTTCAGGTTTTAAATGGGCTTCCCGTCTGCTGATTAAAGCCTGTTTGTTCAAAGCGAAAGGATTAAAAAGAGTAATTATAATCCTGCTAATTTATGTGATTCTTCATGCTAAGCCATGCCTGCATGCATAGACATCTGTGAGCACACGTGCCTGGGACGGTTTTTGTGTGCGTTTGTTTTAAACCTGTGCCAGCAGCAAGAGAGACAAAGATTATTAACTGGCTGCTGCTAGTCCTCTCTGTGCCATATATATGTCAACACACACGACAGTTCTTCCTTCTTCATTAAGAACTAACTAAAAGCAGGGAGGCATTTCAGTACGCTAAACTCTTGCTTCTGAATTGTTATTCAACAAGTTAATCCGACGCGAAAGGTGAGAGCAACTGTGACTCTACGCAGCTTTTTGGTCATGTCTTTCATCAAACACAGCCAGAATTACACATTTCCAATGCACTGTATACCAAAGATAGATATTGTGCATGTGGAAGAGAATAACGTGGTGTGGTATCTACCAATACTACACAGGCAAAAGGGCTCTTGGCAAGAGCCCAATAAAACAGAAGGCACCAAGTAGAGGAAACCCTATCTGATGCTTGCAGAAGAGATTGTCAATAGCAGGTCTGGGGCTGTAACTGTCCCAGCCAGCATCATGCAAAAACAAGTAGATCAACCCAGAGCTCAAGGCCAGAGGGATGTACAGGGCTCTGGTCTCTTGGCAACCCCCACTCAGTTATTTTGTCCCCAGGACGGTGTCAGACGGACAGTCCTGGAAACTGAGCTCCTCTCTGTAGCTGGACAGGGTGGACAGCCCGATGCAGGCTCAACTAAAACTCAAGGCATGATTCATACTTACCTAGAGGGTCTTTGGGTTAGGTCCTAACTTGATCCAAAAGTTGACTTATCAAAATGCTTGTTTGGATTAGGATCTGGCAAAGCCCCAGGTGAGCCAGCACCTGGACTGGGGTCTGTGGTCCCTCTCCAGTAAATATCCATGGTGCACCCCACGCTGCAGAGCACAGATGGGGAGGGCCCACGCGGCTATGGCCAAAGCACAGGATCCAGTCAACCTCATCCTAATAGCGTCAATCATAAAAATATAATTTTCTCTTAGACATCCATCTAGCACATATATATATACTGATTTTTCTCCTGAAAACTACTACAGACAGGAACGGATATCTGGGCAGGCTCTACAGAGCCCACAAAGTTTTGCTTTGGGGTTTGTTGCCTTCCCATTACCAGCTGAGCAGCAGCACTGCTCAAATCTGCTTTGCCTTCCTCTCTGTAGGGTCAGCTCAGGTTAATGCCATTCCAGGGCGTAGGACGCTCTAGTACTATCACTTAAGTAACTAAAAAAACAAGAAGTGAATCTGATGTGCAGCCATTATAGAGGTGGCCCACGTTATAAGGAGCCTAGCTTTGATGTGCTATCATGGTTACAGCAAGTCTCTACCCTTTCCATCTGTGTTGATGAATTTGAATCCTTTTCTTCTAAGGATGCAAAATTGATCCAAATCCAGGCAGTCTCTCCACTCCCCAGCTCACATGAGAGCATTCCTTAGAAAAATAACTGCCAGCCCATCCTCTGCTTTGCTTTTTTTTCTCTCCTGTCCATGTTTGCCTTTCCCTGCCCCTGGGACCAGCCCTGTGGTGCTCAGCCTGCTGAGCAGAGGCCAGAGGTGTTGTGGAAGGGAGCTGGGTGGTCACCGGGGTGGTGTTACCACATAGGATGACCCCAACTCCCCCCCATTGCCCGCCCGCATGGGGCTCAGTGTGCTGGTGGTGCCGGGGTCTGGCCAAAGCAGCCACTTTGCCATCCCCACAGCAGTCTCTTGCAATGCCTGGGCTTCCTCAGCTTCTGCCTGCAAGATGAGTGTCTCCATCTTTTGTTCCTTGCTCCAGCTTCATGTAAGAGTGCAGCAGCAGCAAAATTAAGCCAGCAGATTAGAAATGCTAAAAATTTTCAGCGCTCCCTCCCCATCCTCCTCTTTGGGAAGCTGCTTTCAATCACTTTATGTACTGAAAACAAACATGAAAGGAAAAACTCTCCTCTGCCTTCAGTTGTCAGAGCAAAAACTAGAATTCCCTGAGCTCTTTTCAGAAGTGCTAATATTCTCCCCCAGGCCTTCATTATATCGCACACAGATCTGCAGTCCTCTGCACACAGACAGGGAGGGAACAGCCTTAAAAAGTTAGGCTGCTTTATTTATTTATTTATTGAAAATAAAGCCAAAAATTTGCCAGCAATCTGAACAGCAGATTGGAGAGTGGAATAAAGGGGGAGACTTTTGTTCCAGTGGCCATTGAACAGGCAAAGTTCGGTCAGTGTGATGGGTCTCCCCTGACTCTGCTCGCAGGGAATACGTCTGATGCGGCTGGATCCTCCTCCTCCAGACGGGCATTTGCGGGGCTCAAAGCCACTGAATTATGTTTCTGTAGGTATCCGGTTCTACTTCCTTTGTTCCCAAGGAACAATACTTTAGAAAAATGTTTCTACTGAAAGGTAAACAATTTCCAACAGGAAAATGAAACTGTTCAGTAAGATGAAGTTTAGAATGAATTTTTTAAAATTTATTCAATCCAATAAAATTAAATGGCAATTAATAAATTTGGGGGAGACTTTTCAATTTCTAGGAAATAAGCATTTTCAACTGGAAAAAATATACTGGGAAATTTCTGAGCGCAGGGCCACTTCATTCCACAGTTACAGATCCCATTCTCTTGCTCATCTCCTTTTTCATCTATTTATAATCTGAACGAATCCAGTCTGGGCCTAGCTAAAGTATAACCTGAGATGGGAAAGATAAACACTCTTTTCTCCTGAATGAACAGTTTTGACAGCCATGATGAAAGCGTAATATACATAAGCAACGACTGTAGATAATGGGTTTGAAACAAGAAGAAATTATCTTCTGTGTTTCTTAGCCTTTCACAACGTCCATGGTTTCACTTGTACTCAGCATCTCACCTAACACCACTGTTCATGAGCTGACATTGTGCAAGAAAGGAATGTGCTTTGTTGCATTGTATGAGTTTCCATTCATAACAAAGGGAGTTGTGAATATCATCTGTGGCCAAAGGACTTGGAAATCCAACCTCAGACTTCACAAAGCCCCATCTTACCAACTTGGAAGTAATTTTCCAGGCCTACCCAAACTGGATGCTCTTAGCCAGGCGCTTACCAACATAGTTCACATGACCTCAGTGGGAAGATGCCAGCTCCCAAATTAAGATCACACTACAAGCAGTCACAGTGAAAAGAAATCAAGGTTCAAAGCTAGGCCGAGCTTTATAGCAACACCTGAGAGCGCTCTGATGGCACCTCTGGCAGATGGAGCCCAGGGAGGTGTGTTGAAGGAGACCCGTGAGCAGATCCCAGGGCTGGCGGTGTCCTGTATGCCCATCTGGTCCAGCACTCCCTTCCCCAGCACCTCTGGAAGGCATTTGAAGAGTGACCCTGGTTCAAGGAAACTCTCCTTTGGTAGTGAGGTACCCAAAACACAGGGTAACTCAACCCAAATGCCAGCCAAGGACAAGGCAACGGAACAAGCAGACAGCAAGTGAAATTCCTCACTAATTCTCATCTCCTGTCACCTACTTTTGATCCCGTTTTGGTTGGGGTTTTTTTTTGCATATTACAATTGTGGGTATTGACTAACGGTGGGACTGAACTAGCAGCACCCTCACTCCTGGAATAACTCCAGCACAGAAACGACATTTATAACACACTGCCAGCAGCCATCCACATCAGCCCCCTCAATTTTTAGATCACAGTTTACAGCAGATAGAGCTTTTTTTGTCTCTCACTTCATTCACACTGCCTAAAGAGAGAAAAATGAAAAAAAAAAAAAGCTCCAAAACATTACTGTATTCAGCCCTTTTAAAAAAAAAAACTTGAAGCACCATTCTCGTTGGGTTTTCTCAGATACCCTGGGAAGACATTAACCCTACCGCTGCAGGCATACGATGTGTATGGAAACAAAGATTTGTTTGGATTCCACCTGGTAGCCCAGAGCATCTTTTGGCTTTCTCCAAATTTGTGTGAATTAGATGAGTCTGAAATGTCAGTGACAACACTACAGGACTGGGAACACAGACAGGAGTATGTGAATTGCCAGTCTGATTTGAGCCAAACTTTGCAAACAAGGCACACCATAATACATATGCCTATGCTCACGGTAAGGTACCTACATCAGGGCAATAGCAGTTTTCCAAGCGCAGAGCATCTTTTAACTGCCTCTAAGAGCCCCGTGGTTTAAAATTAGATCAACTGCTTCAATTTGCTATATAAATGCTAAGATATCAAACTAGAAGCCTATGTTTAGGATGAACCTTCCACTCTGAAATGTTTAAAGTGTTTTTAGTGTCATGTCTCTTGAATCAGTTGGTTGTGTCACTGCTGGAAAGCACTGATTAATTCTAATTCTCCCCAGATGCCATCCCAAAGGTCTGAGGCATTGGTCCACTACCTGGGGCCCAGGATTTGACTGGTTTAGCATGTACTGTGATCAGTTCTACAGCTCAATACATATTAGAAAGTATTAGGATAAACAAACTACTTTGGTAGCTTGTATACTGCTTGCTTCTGAGCATCTAATAAGAAAGCCAAGTTTGTTCACTTCCTTCACTGGAATAATCCTGAGAAAATCAATAACATAGTCAAGATACAGTCATGTCATTCATGTGGAAGCTGTAGTTCAGCTAGGAGTTGAACATGGCATCCCTCAGGCTGTTTTCCAAGGCCAAAGAATTTTAAACCATCATTACAGTACTGAATGCATGCCATGCAACTCATGTAATACACCCCCTCACGCCCTCCCTTTTCTTTTTACTACAGACAAAAATCTCTCTGAAGCTGAACAAGTAACAAACTATATTGTTTTTGGATCTATATTACGCCCAGAATATTAACCCTCCAGCCTCAGAATACATTCAAGACATGGAGCATCAGTAAAAAAACCTGCTGCTTTTAAAACAACTACTCTTTGGCATGACCACCTACCTAGAGAATTTGCCTCAAATGATCCTAAAGTACTGATCATAATTTTCTCGCTCTTCTGTTAGATCAATTCTGGCTGACAGCTGCTCTCAGCTAGTCTCTTCGGTGTTGATTAAGTTTGCTCTTGTAACTGAGATACAACAGAGGCAAGGCTCACAAGGAGAAGTAATTTCTTTTTGTAGATGGAGGCTGGCTCTGGACCGAGGTGAAGTGGACGGTATCCGAGGGCAACACACCACTTGCAGAAGTGAAGTGGCCCCAGTCCTTCTACTGACCTTGCTCATGCCAGAGCACTGGAAAAGCAGAGTGGCTGCTGCTGCAGGAAAGCAATGGGCAAACAGATAAGGTATTTCTAAAGAAGGGAGTGGGACGCATCTGCTCCCACTGGCAGAGTTGCTCCTTCCAGCCCTCCAGGCTCCACAGGGGTAGCACATCTACAGATCTCCCCATCTCAGCTCTTCACCCAGCTTTGGCCCCCTTTCTGCCACAAGGCTTTACTTTTGAAGCAGCAAAAATCATTTTTGCCTGTGCTGCTGAGCAGCTTGAAACAGCAATGGTAATTAGTCCCACAGACCAGAGTTAGAAAAAATGGACAAGCTTTCAGGCACTCAAGTGCTTCTTATTTGATTAAGTTATTTTCCGCAAGTAGAACACATTCAAATAACAGAACATCCTTTAAAATCGGCAACAAATCCAATTAACTGACAGGATCTGAAAGGATAGGGCAAGGAAGGGGACATAAGGTAAAGTAATAAACTGTAAAACTGAAAAAAAAAGCCCTGGACAAAATGAGATGGATTTGGGGTGCTTCTGAGTGTGAAAGGAGTGACATAGCCAATGGGAATGGTTGTTCTACATGTTATGACCTGCTCTGTATCTGTTTAATAGGGACCAATGGCAAAGTAGGACTGTCCAGTGGATTCCCAACCAGTTGGTATTCAAATTTAGAGACATCTAAATCATCAAGGATGGAAGAAGCTGAAGCTGGATCCCAAAGTCAGTCTAGTCTCATAGCTCATACAAACCCCCTGACATGCTATCACATCCCTGCTGCAAGATGTGGGCAGCATTGCTGAGGACCCACTAAAAGGAAGCTGTATAAACAACGCTTCAAATGGCATTTTTGCAAGGTCAGCATAGGGTAAGCCAGGGTACAGCACGCACAGGCACCCTTACTGAAACAAAAAACAACTCACTTTTTTTTACTGCACATAGCACACAGCTTGCTACCCAAAAGGGAAAGGTCAGAAGTCAAGACATGATTGATACTCTTCAAGGATGCCACAAAGGAAAAAAGGCTCTGCTCTTAACTACGGCACCACAGGCCCAGCAAGAAGGTTTTATTTTCCTGAGGTTGAGGGTAAGATAACTGCGATGCATCCAGCTGGCAAGGCTGTCAGAGAATTTCCCCAAGGCAGAGTCTGAGCCTACAGACTCCACTGGGCAAGATAAACAGATGTACCAAGCACATACCGAGATCTCCATGAGTATACTAATCGCGCTTTACGCCGCGTCTAGGAACAATCCCACTAAGGTTTACTGCATGGATGCGATGACCTAGATACTTGCAAGCTACGCGGTAGAAGGCAGCAGCATTATTCTGCTAGAGTTACCGGCAGGATGCCACAGGCCTATGAAATCAGGTGCCAGCTATGATAAATGAGCCCAGCTTTTTACCATTAGGCATAACCTTAGCAGGGCAAAAGAAGCAGCATAGTGAAAGGGGACAGACTCAGGAGACATACTAAAGAAATCATCTTGCATATCTTCTCATCCTCCTTATGCCAAAGTCTCCTTCACCCTTCAACATCCTTATCCAGCAGGGATGAAATCATCAGGTTTAGCAGATGAGCATTACTGGCAAGAACATCTGTTTGGAAGTGTACCTTTTCAGTAAGGCTAATTAACTGTTCCTAGGATTGAGTGCTTTTTAAAAGGAAGATGTGAATCTGATGCTAAAACTGAAATTAAATAATTCACCTTTTATCGTCTCTTAGCATGACAGCAGACAAGAAAACTAGGCGGTCAGCAACTGCCTCCATATTGAAAAATTCATGTTTCCTGAGCTCTCCTTTGCTTTTTACCTTCCATGTACCTGATAACACTGCTCAGGGTCTGCTGAAGACAGAAGATTATTCATCTGAAAGTTGCAATCCCTTAATTAATGTTAACAGATACCCAAGAGGATCCCATCATAATTAGTGTGGCTCTGTTAAAGTACCAGAGAAAATAGCCTGCTCTACATGTAGACTGCTGTACCATCAGATTGACAAGCAAACTGCAAAACTACTTAAAAGCAAGTGTAGGGCTGAATCCTACTCCATTTCCATTTACGTTGCTCTGGTGATGCTACTGAGAGATACAGTGAAGTAATTACCATAATTCAGTGAGGAATCTGTTTTAGTTAAGATTCTGATTTAGTTACGACTGCAGGTCCTGAGAAGGCAGCTCCTCCTAAAACACCCCAGCCACTCCGGTGAGTCCTGAAATAACGTACTAACTCTGGCAATACGCTATTGGACCAGAGCAGCGACACAAAACCTGAGTTGTTCAGAGCCAATGTTGCACTTTCATTTGTCACTGATCTGCCGTTTGCTCATTAAAAGTAATAGTGAAACTCATCCTGGTTTCCATAGAAGAAAATCAAGCCCATGTATGACACGTGGCTAAAAAGTCACAATTAGTTGTCAGTGTCTACTAGTGCTGCACAGTATTTACACGTTGGCAGAAATAGATTAAATTTTGTTTTATTCTATGATACAAGTGCTATGTACACTAATATATCCTCACAACTCAACGGGCTACCCCTTCAGTTCTGCTGCCCAGGGCAACAGTCAAATCAGCATACAGAAGAGGCTGGCCTGGGCATTAGACACCCATGGAGTGAGTTAGATATGCTCATATTCCTCAGGGGATTCAGGAAAAAGGCCATTCAGCATCCCAAGAGAGCCAGCACATTCAGAATTCAGAAAGATTAAACCCAGCAAGGATAGACAGCTCCAATGAGTATTTTAAAATGGCAGCTTGCCACGCAAACAGTGAAGTGCAGATTTTATTAACTAACTTCTAGTTAATTTACTGTCCAGTGGGATTCAACAATCAAGAGACCGCTCTTTTCATGTGAGTTAAAATACCACAGTGGCAAACCTTAGGCAAGCATATTCCCATTGTGTCTCTTAATAGTGTTAAACAGCTGGGGTGGGGGGCAAGGGGGGAAGAAAAAAAAATAGAGCAGACTCTAAGTTGTGTCAACCTTTTTGACATTGTTCCTGAATCCCCCTAAACGCCATGGCTGAAATCCTCGCCCCCCTGGCAGCAAGAGGAAGGCTTCTCATGGATTCCTGAAGCCCAGACTCCACTTGCACATGGCAATACTTCCACTTCGCTACCCCAACCTTCCCGCTTTCTTTTCTTGCTTTCTCAGTCTGCCTCTGTCCTCCCCTTTTGCTCACACGTTACTGCAATCACTTCCAAATTAAAAATTAAAGACACTCAATCAATACAAACCACGGAGCTAACAACCTGTATCCAAATCTCACTCTTCATTCCTCTGCCTTGCTCGTATCCCTCTGGGCTCTTGCTTTTGTGGTTTCTACTTCTCGCACATGGGGTATCATTTATGGGAAGGGTGCCAGATTATTATTAGGAACGGTACACCGGCTTTATTGGGAAGAGCTGAAGAACTAGGTAAGCTGTAAGCAAGTGCACAAATGGAGGACTGGAGATCTAGGAAATCTAGGTTCAGTTTTGTGTGTGGGCAGATCCTTCCCCAATTCCTTATGGCAAGTCCCAAGCAGCAATTGAAGACTGTTACTTCAGTACGTGTCATACAACAGAAGACACAGAAAGACCTAAGCTAGAGAGAGAAGAGAAAATTTCTAGGAAGTGCTTTGTCAAGCCCAGACAACTAAGAGAAGGTGAGGCAGTTTGCCTCCTATTAACCACTTTAGAATGAGTCAATCCTTTCTATAGTATCTATCTATCCATCTGTAAGTATATATAGTATATATGCTATAGAAAAGATACATACATAGTATGTATAAAACTATTTACGTGTCCTTAAAAAATTAAGACAGTCAGCAACCCTATAATAATAAGCAGATCCAAACCTCTAACTTCTAAGCTTTCATTACCAAGAGTGAGGAGGAACTTTTTTTTTAAGAAATGGAAGTCACAAAGGGTATGCTTGTCTCATTTTTCTTTGGCTTTGGTTATATACAATGCACAGCATGTGGCAGTTCTCTGACAGTGAGATTCTTCAAGTCCTGTGTACTACAATGGTGAGTTTGAAAGAGCATGCTACAAACGGAACGGCCTCAATTTGTACTTGTTTTACTAATGCCTTGTGTCTATTTTTACAGCCTATTTGAGAATTCCTTGCTCTACAATGTAGGCATAGTTTTAATTTACAGCAGTCAGACTCCTAGGAACATTGCTCCCAAACAACCAGCATTTTGACCCCTGCACTTTTGGATGCTCATAACCTCTTAGAAACTAAAGAAAAAACCAAACCCAATAGGATGACCATCTGCAGAAGGGAAAACTTAAGCAATGTCTGTGGCTACTCTCTCTGCTCTTGTCTCTTAACATGTCTAAAACAGATGCTGTCCTCTCTGTGTGCATCTACATTATTGTTTTAGTTCACATCAAGTGTACGGTTTGAAACTAAATCTAGCAATCATTTTCACTTGCCAGATTTTGGGTCACATCACAGTGGGAGACTTTGAACTGGATTTTTTTTACCTTGAAATTAAATTGGAAGATGCGCCCCAAGAGTGCACTCAATGTTCTCCAACCACTAATGGACATTCAGCTCCCTGGTACCAAACTAGACGTAGTCCACAGTAAAATCCCAAAATGTGTATGGTGTGAACATCAGTCCTCAGCACCAGCTGGCCCTCTACTTTAGCAGTGTGCTGCTTGATAATGTAGTTACAGCCTCTGAAACTAGTTTCTGACTTTTCCTATGTCTTCCTTGGTAGAGTCTGCTGTGCTACTGCTGGGCAGCAACCCCAGTGCTCCATCCACAGGTGCAGGGCAAAAAGCCACCAGCATCTGGAAAGACTGGATGTCCCCTTCCCTCACTCTCCATTCCTGGTGAAGCTGCCTCTTGAATCACAGCCGCCCTTAAATATGATTTAATGGGAAAAGAGGTTGTGGAGTCTCCATCCTTGGAGATATTCAAAAGCCATCTGGACAAATCTTGGCAACTGGTAGCCCTCCTTGAGGAAGGAGGATTACAGAAGATGAGCTCCAGAGGTTCCTTCAACCGTTCTTCTGATCCTATGTCAACCACTCTTTCCAAATG
This sequence comes from Tetrax tetrax, assembly GCA_009806455.1. Taxonomy (NCBI): domain Eukaryota; kingdom Metazoa; phylum Chordata; class Aves; order Otidiformes; family Otididae; genus Tetrax; species Tetrax tetrax. Next base: position 275,144 of record WHYT01014978.1, read on the forward strand.
TAGATAAAATCTGAAATGTATAGCTCACACAGAATCAGAGGAACGTGTTGTCATCAAGCTCCCCACAGAAAGAGCTTGAGGGTTCCCAGGGCTTGCAGAGTAATCCACCACAACTTTCACGACAGGATGCTACTAATCCTAGGAGTAACACTAAGCTTGCTCTTCTACAGATCAAAACATTTGTCTTATATTGGAACATCTCCCAGGTCACACAAATGCCATTTCCATAGAGAAATGGTGCCCAGGGATCTCTCTAGCAGAAAAATCAAGTACTGCAGCCACTGTCAAGCAGGGTGACTCCCTGCCCAGAGCTGGGCAGAAGCCTCCGCCAGCTCATGCCTCTGCTACCGTGCTGTCCTGGGAGGCAGCCAAGAGGGACAGTTGGGAGGGACAGTTGCACTGACCTTCCCTATCGCTAACACTACTGAGCGCATGGTGGGAAACAGCACTATAAGAGTATATGCACAGCAGTGTACTGTGGGGAAAATGCAGATTAATTAGACCACAGACAGAAAAAAAAAAAAAAAAAAAAAAAAAAAAAAAAAAAAAAGGCGAGTCGTTTATTCAGGGTCAGAATTTTTTGAAGAAGGGAAAACAAAACAGTTTGGCTTATGGTTCAGCAGAACACAATGTAAAACTTATTTGAGGTTTGAGGCTAAATATCTTCTAAATTCACAACAGGGTTTTTACAGAGTAAAAATAAATAAAATAAATAAAAATAAATAAATTTTTTAAAGACAAAAAGAAAACCCAGGCTTAAACACTGCAGGAAACCCATCATGTTGACCAGTTACAGTCACAAGTGCTGGGCTGGCAATATCCTCCAGCCAACTCTTTTTGTTAGAATTCATCATAAAAAGCATTCGAGATGGCCCCTCGGAAGGTTTACAAAGCCTTTGACAGAAGTTTCCCTTCGTGAACTGCGTAACTCATAGGACAGCATAGCTGCCTAAGGACCTTTCCTTACCAGTCACACGCTGATGCATGGACATCACAAGACAGAAATCTCCAAGTGGCTCAAAAGCAATACCATGAAAATAAACATTATTTAAACATACAAAAAAAAAAGCAGCAGAAATGGCATCTATTTCTTTTATTTATAACACATGGTTTAGAGAATAAAGCACATTTACCATGTGTTTTCACATGATGACTTTTACCACCAACCATAAAGTTCTGGTTGAGTTTATTGCATGTAGCCAAGAACCTTCAGCTGGATTTGTAAGTGTGTCACGATACAGCCAAGGCCTTCAGAGCGTTTTATTTACCAATTAAATAGATGCTGGTAGGAGGAGTGCCAGTCTGTGCCATTACACAATTACATTAAAAGGTCCAGATGATGTAGAACGTTCATCACCCATTTGGGATTTTAACAGGCCAGTTTGCTTTCTTTCCTGGTATTGGCTTATTACAGGAGGTGCTGCCATTAGCGTTCAGTCAGCCAGAGCTGAATTTGCAGCCTGTTCGACGCAAGCATGTGCTGTTGCCTATTAATTAGGGAAGTGGGAAATGTGACCCATTTTCCTCAGCTCTGCAATTAGCCGCTCTACGAAAGCGTCTTTTGAGGACTGGAACTCAAATTAATCTTCTCAGGGAAAACCAGCAAAAGAAACAATCAGCAAAACATTTCAAATGGGATTTAAGATAATGCTGCCTAAAACTGAAAGGCCTCTTGTCTATGCGATCAGTTTTAGGATACTGGCAAAGCCCCATGTCTTTGTTTCTGGAATAAAAATTCCAGCAGAGTACATTGCCCTTCATGTTTGCATCTTTCTTTCTACATTTTGGAAGCCGCAAAATCTGAAACAGCATGTCTGCATGCCTTATTATAGCATGACATCACCCTCGTGGCTGTAATTTGAAAGAGAAAACTTGTCATTCCTGGTCAGATACCCACTGCACACAACAACATTTCCTTCGTCAGTCGTTCAGAGACCTTCTGAAAGCCAAGTGTTTGAAGTTTCTCCAGAAGCTTTTTTTCCACTGTGTTTGTGCAATAGTCAAAATGCCTCTGCTGCTCTGATTGGACTTGGAGAGAAGTGGCCTTCAGACATGTCCAGTGATGTGCTTATTTCCTCTCTCACTAAAGGGCAGACTCAGCACTTAGCATCTCCTATATCTAGGATGGACCTAGTTGACAGGACACTGCAGGCTCAGGGACTCCAGCTACACTTAGTCTGGCTGGAATTGAACCTACAAGCAACTAGATTTCTCCTAACAAACTCTTCTATGAAACTGGCTTTTAGAAGTAATTTTCTATTAACGACGAGGGAAGATGGTGAGAATCAGCTCAGGTAAGCATTACAATTTGGAATCTGTTCAAATGAGATCAAACATTTTGAAGTTCTCCTCTTGTTGCAGTCTCTATCTGCTCCCAAATTTCTGGCAGTTGCCTAATGCCTTCTGGCACTCCCCCGTTCACTCACAAGCACACAATATCCTTTGGGGTTTAATGAGAATTGCTTCTTTCTAGTACTCCCAGGACCACTATCTTTTACCCAAATGAGAAATACTGTGTGATGAACTTCTCCCTCAGTTCCAGCTGAAACCATTGAGCAATGATTGAACATAAAAACAATGCTTAAATCTGAAAGTCCAATAATCTAGCTCAAGCCCAAAGAAAGACTTCTCTAACAGTTTGGTGCAAATGAGATTGGCTCTCAGTTTTATAAGGGCTGGCTCAGTTCCTAGATTGTACAGGCACCTGTTAGCAGCCATTATCCACATATTTGGATTTTACTTTGAATGCAATGGCATTATTCCAAAAAAAATTCTCCAGCAGGTAACACAGATGGGCAATCAGCACCTACCAACCAGATCAGTGTGAATACTGTGTGCGATAACAGCTAGAATGAGGATTCACTCTGTTTACCTGACATGATACTCTAGCTGACATATCAATTTAGTTAATCTGACACTCGACTAACATTTCCTGTTTACAGCAAAGATACTCAAATGGCAGAAAATCCTGTCCAGATACAGGTGGTAAGTGAATGGCATAGAACCATAGAACAGTTTGGATTGAAAGGGATCTTTAAAGATTGTCTAGTCTAACCCCCTGCCCAGACATTGTAGAGGTAACACAGTGTTCCCAAAATTCCTGCCGAAAATTTGCATTTCTCCCTGCTTTCCTGCTCTCTGAGGAGTAGCTGCAGTTAGTTCCCACAACCCCAGCCACAAAAGTAGCATGAGCAGAGCTGGAACCAGCACACTGGTTGACTTAAAGTCAACTATCTTGGGATTAGACACAGTACAGAGCACCCCTGGTGAACAGCCACACAGTGACATCTAGGTCTCCTGTTCCTTGAGAAGATCTTGTTGATGCCTAATGATATGCAGGAACAAGACCACACAAACTGGTAGTTCACCTCTGTAAAACTCTTCTTCAATCTCAAATTGCTTTACAGATGTTCGTTAAGCCTCACCCCCTCCACTGACCTTGGCTGTATGCCCGTTTTGTGGATGCCCCAGATGAGGCATGGGAAACTGCCCGCTGGGAAGCAGTGAGTCAGAGGAAGAATCCTGACTTCAAATTGCTCCAGTCACCCTGTCATATTCCTTTCCCCAGAAAATCTTTAAACTTGAGCCATACAGAGGTCAGAAACACAAATTATCAGACTTGTTATTACTTCTAGGCATAAATCCCAAGAAAAGCAACAGGAAAAAATCCTGACATTCCTTTCCCCCTCCCCACCTGCCCTGGAAGCCACCAGCAACATCGTACTGAATTTTATGGAGCCAATACTCTTTCCACTATCAATTATGACTGTCAAAGCTGTGTTGTCATTAGTTACAGGAAGTTTTTTTGCGATGTTCAGACACATGCCTGCTAATAAATTAACTGATGATTCCCATAATCCAGTGATGAACTACTCTATAGGACTCAAAGGCATCTAAACGTAGCATTTGAAATCTATAGACAAATAGATTATTATCACATAATAGATGTCCTGCAAATTGCAGGGTTTACCAACCATTAACCAGTCTAGGTACCAACTAGTGTAGATACTGCATTCCCTGCTTTGGACAGTAAGGGTTTTAATATGAGGCTTTTTCCCAGGATGAAAAACCTCTGTGGTAGTTAAGATTTAAAATTTCTGAAAACAAATGTACCTGAATACCCAAATGAGCTTGAATTCCCAGCTGGTATCTCAACTCAAGCTACCAGAAATAAGATAATTAGTGCAGTAAAGCAAGGACGTGTGCTGGCCGAAGGGCACATTTCCAAGGATGTTAGCAGAGCTGATATTCAAATGGAATGGTCCTTACTTCCATGGCAACCTCAATTTTTCTCCTTGAAGCAAGGAAGTTATCACCCTGAATGTTGTCCCTAGAAAAAGGATTCTTCTACCCTCATCTAAAAGCCACCAAAGCCAATGGAAAGAATCTTCATCGGTCAACTGGTTTTCTTATTTCTAGAGTTTTTAAAATATGCATTAATTTGTTTATGAAAGACAGTGCTCACAGCTTTGTGGGAATAATTTCCAGTCCGCATCTTAACAGAAACAACAAATTAAAAGGAAGCATCTTCCTCACCCATCATGTTCTTATTTTAAACAAATACTTCCCTGTGCATGTGGTTACAATAATATCTACCCAGAATGGAGATATGCCCCATTTTGCAGAATAGCTTGTCTCAGTGACAACAGCTGTGACAACATTTAAATGTTCCAGGATGAAGGCATTTCCATCAATGCTCTTCTGTTTAAAATGGCACAAAAGATTTAGTGGCATTTCTCTTATTCTTTCTCTCTCATCTGGCTGCTAATTTGGGCTTCCCAGCAGGCCTTCAACAGAGAAAGTCAAAACCAGGGGGTAGATCCTCCACCACTGGATGTTGTTAGAGCTCTTCTGAATTCACTGAAGCTGTGACAATTTACACCAGCTAAGGATCTGCCTGCAGGGCTCAAAATGCAGTCAATTGTTGTCCCTCCTTCCTCTTCAGCATGCAAAAAAAATCTTATATATCTTGTACAGTAATTCCCTCCATACTATTGGGAAGAGGAGAGAACAGAAAGGGAGTTCCCTAAATTAAACGTTTGCTATCTGAGGCTTGGACAGATACCCACAAAACTGTGAGCGATCAGAATGCACCACATGGAAATGATGATGGAAAACCCCAGTGAATAAACATGCCATGCCTGTCTCTACATAACTAATTGTAGTAGGTTTTCTTTAAAAAAAAAAGAAAAGAAAAAAAAGAATTTATGGTTGTTGCAGTGTTTTTTTTTTTTCAATAAACATTTTATTAGTTTCCTGTATTCTGCTTTTTCTCTTCTCTCCATAAATTTCTCCCCTCCCTTTACAGTCCCATATGTTCAAAGGGGAGACAGCACGTTAGCAACCGGGCCAAGTACAGTTGAAGAAGTATGCAGGCACAGAGAGCAGGCTATGGGTTGAATGGGAGGAGCACCTCATTTTTTTCTTGTGGATCGTCTGGTTAGCCTTGAAATGGAGCTGATGGGCTGCACCAAAAGTCCCTCTCACGTAAGGGCAGGTTATAAAGTCACCAACCAGCACAGCAAACTACAGTGCACTCAGTCATCTGTGGACAGACCAGCTGAGCTGCTTGTGCTGCTCCAGCATGGGTCCCGTGGGAATTACCTGGGTCCCATGGGAATTACGGTGCAGAGATAGCACTGTGCAAACACTGCTCCCTGCTTGCAGGGTCAGATCAGCCTCAAGCGGGACCTAAATCAGCTACTGCCTTGTAAACAGTGGGACTCAGAGTAATTTCCAAAACCCTGGCGATGTCCTGACGGCATGCTGGGGTGAGATAATGGAAAGCTCCACCTGACTCACCACACACTTCTCCCTCTTCCAAGGTTCTGGTTTCTAAAGAAAAGAAGGAAGGGAAGGAGGGAGGAAACCCAGGTGTACATGGGTGCCCTTTCACCAGGAGAGACACTCTACTGTTGTAGAGTCTACGTTCCTAGTCTGGGCCATCAAAAGACCAGACCCTTTGGGTGCACCACCAAGGAATCCTCCCCATGTAGTAGCCACAGGGAGTACCTTGCCCCTAAACAGAGTTAGGTACTACAAAACTGAATGAGCAGAAGCAACGGGGTTTATTTCACCTGCCTGAAAGCTCGGTCTAGGTTCTTTCCACAGTCAACGGAAACACGCACCTCCCCAGCAGAGCTCATCCCAACTATTTTAGGATGAGCTTCCTCACTCTTTAGAGGTACTGGTCTTTCTTCACTATCTCTAGAGGACATCTTGGGTACTTTTAGACAGCTAAGAAAAATGAAATTATTTCCACTCAGGTGTCAAAACTGGCTCCTTCCATTCTTGCAACTTGATGGATACGATTAATCACTGGAATGAACTGACTCAGGATAATATTGAAGAAAAGAGATTAATAGAAGTGAAGACAAGATAAAGGAATCCAAGTTCTCTGCTGATGTAAGGGAGTGAAATTTACAGTTACTATCTATACTGTCATTAGAAGAACATTATATCTCTATAAAGAAAGCTTTGTATTCCTGTTCATGAGATACAGAAAATGTGTCGATTGTGCCCAAAATGCCAGCCTAGTAATTTCCAGTCTGGTAGTTTTGACAGGCTTAATGAACAGGCTCAGCAAAAAACAAGGACTGGAATGCGGAGATAGCTGTATTAGGTGGACTGACAGGCTCTTTGAGAAAGACTGCATAGGACCTGCCCTAAATATTCTTAGCCATTCTGTACTAGTACTTCCTCACTTTCTTAAGCATGAAATTCACTTACATATTCTAAAAATGAAAAAGCAAGGAGGGCGGGGGGGGAAGAAGAAACTACCATTTTTAATGTACAAGCATATTTACATAATCAGGGCAAAACCCCGCATTTTAAAAATGCCCTAAATACATATTTACATGAGAGAATGCAGAGATTCTAAAGAGGCTGATAATATGCATTTTAAGTATAGCTAACTACATATTTACACAACCAAGACAATAATCCCCATTAAGAATTTTTTTTTTCCCCACATTGCTACATTAGAAAACTGAACAGCTATTAATCCATACAACTCCACATTAACTCCTAGATAACACATATCCTCAGGGCACTGCAGTACTAGCAAGCGTACATGGAAACCTAGCAACTTCCTCCTGAGGAAAGGAGGGGTTCCCTCTCTGGGTTTTGCTCAATCACCAGTCATCTTCTAAGAGATCTCCTAGAACTGTAGTTTCTCTGCTGCAAGTGGTACCCTACTCAAGTCACTGCTGAGCAGCACCGAGGATGGGAGTATACACTCCTTAAAAATCCTGATTCAGAAAACTGTTTCTGAATGAGTTGTTCATGTCTGCTCTGCATGGTCATTCCTGAGCACAAATGCACCCACGGCAGGGAATCCTGTTTTCTGGCAGGATAACCCAGTCTCCTTGCAGACTATGACAAACAGAGAGCACATGGGAATGTAGTGCTTTGGATGTGACACGGCAGCGGGAGACATGGAGAGAACAAGAAAGGGTGTGTGCTGTGACCAGTAACGACTTCTCGCAAACCATTTAATGTGGTGACTAGATGAAGAATACGAAAGGGAAGCTTGCTTTCCCTCCTCTATAGCCTGTGAATTTTCACCATCAGAAAATCCCATCTCATTAACAAGCTGAACAGTATTTTTATATACATTTTCCCCTTCCCTTCTCTCAGCCTCAACTGCAGTGACACAGGCATCAATGAGTGTCAGGAAATGAGAGACTCTAGGTTTTGTTTTCTTATGGTAAATCGCCATCTTATGATCAACACAGTTACTTCAATATATCTGTGGGCACAACACTTTATTTTTAAAAATAGATTAAAAATAATAAATTATGAAACATTTTAAAAATTAATGCATGCTCCACTTCAACCAGCTGTCAAATTCATCTGCTGCTCCTCCTCCTCACAGGAAAACATCTCTTCCTCAAAATATCAAAACTCTAAAAGACAGTCAAATACAGAGCTTTGATTCTGGTGTGGAAGGAGAAACATCCATCATCCAAAAGTCCTGGCTGGCTTTCAGAACTTTTCTGCCTTACCCTACTTCCCCGTCACTTCCAGGCCTACACCGTCACCAGAACACCTGAACCCCCTCCAACAGCACACCCGCCATGCAGTGTGCGTGCTTCATCTTCCCCCTTATCTGCTCTGAAAGGGGAGAGCTGTGCATGCAGTCGAGAATTTTGGTAGGGGGTTGTTTTGGGGAATTATTTACATTTTCAGATTTCCAGTCTCTACATGAAGACAAGCCTCCTGAAGAAACCCTGACATTAGGCCGCGTGTGGGGGGAGCTTGGATGGGTAGGCGGAGGAGCCACTGGTATGTAGGAACCAGCCCAGACTAGTGGTGACACTGTTGCTGGGAACAGTCAACAACCTTATATCAGTCATGTCTGATGTTTTTACAGCACCTTTGTTTGTTGGTTGAACTTTCTTAAGCACGTATTTTGCATTAGCTGACTTCTGCTGCTGCTGTGGTTCTTCTCAAGCTCCTCGCAATACTCCCTGCTCTCACTTCACTGGCAAGCTTCTAGAAAAAAAAAATTCCTTCTCTGACATGTGTCCATCTTGTTCTTGTTCCCTTTATACTCCTTCACACATTCTGCTATTGTAGGTCCAACTCATCAAGCCCCATCTCCACCAACACCAGCCTTAACCAGCTGGGAACCCAGTAACAACAAAAGACCAAACATCATTTCAAGGGTATTGCCTCTTCAGCACCTCCAGCCACTGCCAGGGTACAGGAGGACACTGGGGACACAAAACATCCCCTACCTGAAAGCAGTATCACACTATAATAAATAGCATTACAGACCACTGGACCATGAAAAAGAGAAATGAAAGATTTTAAAGAGTTTTACCTCCTTTGCCAAAGAAGTATGGAAAAACATGGAGTCTGGTTGTCAGCATAATCTATGCTGCCTGGTAGGCAAATATTTTCATAACCAGTTGTGGTAATTTCTTACTCAAATTAAGCACACAATAGTATTCACACGCACAAACACATGCATGCGCACACCCCACTTGAGGAAAGCTCCAAGCTGTGGCTATCCCTGGCCATTGCTTGCAGGCAGGAAAGCTGTTGCACAGCCCCTTTACGAATATATCTCTCTGCCATGGACCTGCTGGCCTGAGCGCAACCAATAAATGGACATCAGAACAGAGACAGCACAGAAAATAACAAGCCCCAGCAGGGTCATCAAGGGAAGAGATCGATCAAGACAAAAGTTAGGCAGCCAACACAAGTGGACCAAGAAAGCAGTTGTGCCTTCAATAGCATAAGTTTCTTGGGCCATAAAGCTGACACTGGGGCTGCATGCTTGCATTCCAACCCGACACATTTATTGGAGAAGTAGAAAGCTAATGTTGGCCTATTAACAATTGCTGTCCTCAGTAAATCACTGCAGGACCTCCCTTGAAGCACATTACCTCCCATTTATCTCGCAGGCAGCAAGGAACCCTTTGCCCTCTTCAACTTGTTTTTTGGCCGTTAAATCAAAACATGGCCTTTCAGGGAGAGGACTGGTTCACAAAAACCAGAGTGGAAGACAGACCATTCCACTATGAGGTTCAAAATGTGGTTGGAGGATACACATAACTTGATCCCAACTTGCCATGCATTTGTTGCAAAATTTTGACTTAATTTTATTTCCCTTTCTGGAAAAAAAACAGTGCTCCTAAGGTTTGTCAGGAGTGCTCCAGGAGGGAAAGCACTGAAACCAGCAGCTCTTCAGGACAGGATACATGCACAGATGTACTACTGTTTGAAATGAATGGAGATTAACAGTTCAGCATCAGTTTCCTATGGGTTGCTCGGATACAATTTTTTCCTGCAGAGTTAATATAGGACTACAATAGAGGAATTTAATGCTATAATTATAATTTTTATAAATCTAGCCTGTGCTGAAAAAAATGAGTGTGCTTTTTTTTTTTTAACTAAAAAGCATCCTTTATAATTCCTGTATTATTCAGGGGAAGATGAACAGATAAACAATTGTCATGGGAAACAGGAAGAAAAGTGTGGAGTTGAGATATTTATATGCACTTTGTCATCACCTGGACTCCAAGGACATGGTCAGATATGTTCCCTGATAAACTCACTCCTTCTGTGATCCAGGTCCTCTTCTCCTATTGACAAGTAGCAAATGCGTCCCACTTAGTCACATGGCAGAAAAGAGCAATAGGCAAAAAAGCAGTGGTGACGTTCTTGCAGGGGAACGCAGTGTTCAAAATTTGTACCACAACGGTGGTTCCGTGGCAACAGTTCACCCCACAGCCTGCACTGTCAGACAGGGGTGGACCAGGTTTATCCGCGAAAGGAGCTGCTCTCCCCTCAGTGTCAAGCAGGTGGGGATCCCTATTCTGCAAACATTGTGGGGACATAAGCCATCGCACCCTCTCCCATCCAGGAAAGGATAAAGCCCTGCAGCATCACCCTAGCTCATATGAGAAAGAGAAGAAGCCAAGGGCTGTGATGTACATGTAAGGTCTGAGGGCTCAGAGCCAGGCATGCGGTTAAGCATCTGTCTACACCAAGGTGCTGGAGCTGGACCGAGAGAGGTGGAGCAGCTGCCTGATGTGGTCTTAATTTACTCACAGGCTGCAAACATCAACCAGATATTTTTATGTTCTGTTATTAATGTTAACCACAAAACTAGAAAGGTTCTGCGCAGCCAGTAAAGCTAGCAGTGTAAAATCCACAAGGGATTCTGTAGGGTCAAGCCACCACAGAAATGTGAAGTTGTAGAAAAAGTTAATAAATTTTGGAGGATTGTTTCAGGCTTACTCTTTCCAAGGGACCCAGAGATTCCTGCATGCATAGTTCATGGGCCTGGTCAAAGGGGGCTTGGACAGACTTCAAGGGAAATCTGTTGCTATCTCTGTCTCTGCTGCCAGAAGTTTAACAGTGCCGTGCAGCAAAGCACTGCTGTCGATTGACAGAGAGATGGAAAAACAGATCAGATGCACTCCTACCTCTGGGAAAACGTGTTGCAATCCAGGAGAGCCTCCCATCGTTGTGATAAAGCGGCTACCCTATTGAAAATCAGTTTCAAATCTGTTTTATCCAAGGTGGATAGGCAACAACCAGGGTCCCCTGACTCTGTCATGCCATGATGCTACCATGCCATGAAAACGGAGTTCCCTGTAAAATCCAAACCTTCTCACAGAACCAGTTTAAAAGCAAACAATGAAGAAAGATGTCTCTGCCCCTAGTTGATATAGTTGTGTTCTGTGTCAGTAATGTTGGCCTCATGAAGTACGCTTTTGTTTCAATGGACCCAGTAAGTCTGAAACCTAATGTGATGGTTACCTGTGCCATCATTGATCATGTTAGGCCCTGCTTGCCTCATACTTTTCCCAAGGCAGCAGTTTCCAACTTACTTCACACCAAGAGAGTATTGCATTGTACTACCAAGGAGGTACTTATGGAAAGGGAAGAAGAAATGAAGAAACCTGGTCACGGCTGGCCAGAGGCAGGGCAGACCCATGTTTTCCTGCTCACGCTCCAGGCCCTCTTTTGGGTAACCTCTTGGTTACTCTTTTTATGGACACTTTTTGTTGCTGTGCACACTTGGTCTTGGTTTTTGAAAGCTAACACTTGTATGTGCCATTGGACCTATTTGTCTGAAAAACTAATTACAAGTTTAGGAGCACATGGAAACAGCATGGATCTTCAAAAACTACATAACCAAGAAAAGGAAAAAAAAAAATAAATCAAACACTTCATCTTAGCAAATGAAAAACAAAATGTGAGCAGGAAGGAAGCCTGTGTTTTTGAGGTACTAAAGAGAGGAAAAGGCAATTATTTTTTTTATAAAATCCTATTATTGATGCAATACAGATGGATAAAAAGTTATTTTTAAAAAGTCTTTTAAATTACTTACAATGTGCACAGCTAAAAGGTTTATTTTTACCTTTCTAGTCTTAGATAAAAGTTGTTTTGCTGATCAGAACAATTACGCTCATAACGGGGAATAAAAGGAATTGGTTACCTACAGATACAGAAGCCAGTGATGCTGGAGGAACAGTTTCCATGCAGCATTTTGCTATTAAAATTGGTTTCACCTGTGAATTCTATTTTTTTTTTTCCACAAAATGTACATACTTTTTGTTATTGGAGGCTTTCCATTGCCTT
>WHYT01014979.1:0-34095 GCA_009806455.1 Tetrax tetrax
AAAAAAAAAAAAAAAAAAAGCCAGGGAAAAAATATGAAACGCCGTGAAGGAGTTATCAGAGAAAGAGTTGTGCTGCTCTCAATGCCCCTCAGTCCTTTTGTGCCGTAGCTGCAGCTGCATCCAGCAGGTTTGTAGGGGCAGGAGCCCAGCGCCGCCGGGCGCCCATGGGAACCGCGTCTGCGGGCGCGCGCGAGGCCTGGGAAACGGGCGGCGCGGGGGCTGCCTCTGCTCGGCGGGGATGTGTTCCCATCCTCCCTCTCCCCACGCGGAGCCGCGGCTGGTGCCGACGTCCCTGCGGTCCCCAGGGCCTTGGCGAGGGACGCCGCTGGCGACCCATCCATCGCAGAGGAGAAGCAAGGCACAACATAACGGCTCGAGCGGGCTAATCAATTAAAACACCGTTAAAAACCTAAGAATCGGCATTTTCTGTGCCTCCCCAGCACTTTTAATCGCCAGGCAGGTTTGTTTCCAGCCCTAAAAAGCTGTCATTTTAACAACTATTCTCCTGCCGTTTTTTTTTTTCCTTGAGCATTTGTCAGTAATCCTCCGACAGCGACAGCTTTGTTATCCCAACTAATTGGAGTCAAGTGGGGCTGCGCGAAAAGATCGCTCGCGAGCGAGCCCTGGGAAAAAACGCAAAAGGATTTTAATTTTCAATAAAATATGCAGATAAGTAGAAATTACCAGTGGGGAATGGGGTCTGGAGGCTGGGGGAATAATGGTGCCGCTCAGACGAGGGCGGCTCGAGCGAGTTAATGAGGCTGCGGGCGATGCCGGCGGCTCGGCGGGGTGGGGGGCGCGGGCCTGCCCCCCGCACCTGCACTTTTGGAGTATTTCAAGCGATGTTTCTTGGGCGCGGGAGGTGAGCGAGACGTTGAGCTGACCAGTCGCGCCTAACTGCAGCTGGCGGGGAAATATTTCGGGCCGCGCTTTGTTATTTTCCTGTACAAGCGAGGGGAACGTGGGCGTCCCTTCGCGGCGGGGGTGGGATCACTGCAGGGATCGTGAGGCCGAGGACGGACGCGGACCCTCTCCGCCGCTGTCCCAGCCCACGCCAGCCGCCACCGCTGCGGATTTGGGCCGGGATGTCCTGGGCAGGCACAAATGTTTCTGCCGCGCTTCCCCGCCCGTCGCTGCGTTCCCAGTCCTGCTGCTGGAGGCACTGGGATGGGGGCAGTCACATGGAAGGATGCCGTTTGCCGATGCGATGGGATCAATATTTCCCAGTGAGGGGTCGTGCATGGCCTCCCCCAGCACAGCCCTTATCATGGGATTCACCCAGGGCTGCGGGTTGGAAGCGCTGCCCCCCAGCCCACGTCCCCAGGCTGCTCCCCCTGCTTCTCCGTCCCGTCCCCGGGTGCCGGAGGGGGACCCGGTGCTGGTGCAGGGTCAGCAACTGCATGATGTTTGCAGGGTCTCCCGCCACCAGTGCCATGCAGAACAGGTCTGTCCCACCTTTCCCAGCAGGCCAGGGCACTTTTTAGGAGGATTTTGGCACAATTAATGCCTCCCAGTAGCCCCATCCCACTGGGATGTGCTGTCCCGCTGGGCGCAGAGGGGACGAAGCCGGACGCAGCACCGAGGTGCAGGAGGTGTCCTGAGGGCAGGATGGAGCCGGCTGAAGCGTTGGGGACCCGCTGGCCCCCACGCTAGCCCCGATCCAGCACGAACGGCCCCTTGGGGACAGGGACAGCTGAGCCGTCACCTGTTGGAGCTCAGACACCGCAGCTGCACCCGGCTGCTTTGAACCCGCCGGATTAGGCAGCGGAGAGTGCCACGCACACACTTGTGCTCCGCATGCCAATGCCTTCCTCTCCTCCTCCTCCTCCTCCTCTTCCTCCCAGCGCTCAGCCGGCCACGCGGCTGCAGCCTCTCCGACCCGACGTCCTGTCCATTTGGCATCTTCCCCACTTGGGGACAGCCCCGGGGGTGGCAGCGACCTGGCGATGGGGGGCAGACCTCTGGGTGGGGGTCAAAGCTCCTTCAGCATTCCGGATGCTGGGTTCAGATCTGCTGAGCTTTATCCTTCTTATCCAGAACAGATAAAATCATAGGAAATCCTGGGAGAAAAACAAACAATTTTCTCACTTTGGGAGAGCCAGATACACTCTGAACATGCACACAGAGCCCACTGCCCCACTCCTTTTTTTTCCCATCGTGTTCCCTACTCCCGACCGCAGCCTTCCCAGGAGAGGTGCTGGGGCGGTGGGCTGTCACTAGCGGTGGGCAGTGGGATGTCACTAACAGGTGGGCGATGGCCCCGGCTTTGCAGACGTCCCCTCTGCGCGGTGGCCAACGCGGGCTCCTTTTCCATTGCCTCCTTTCTTGTGCGGCCACTGCATCTCCAGTTGGGGTGTGCTGGGTCTCCCAGTTTGGGTAGGATGCCCCAGTTTGGGTGCGTGTTGCTCCGTGCCGCTCTCCCTTTCACGGTGAGCGTGGCTTGCGGCTGTGACGCGCGGGCGGCTCCGTTGGCCTTGCGGTGCCGTTCCCAGCTCGGCGGACACGGGTGGGGACATGGGGTGGCTGGATTCTCCACTCCACCCCAGTACCACCCCCCTCCCTTTCCATCCCTCCCTCACACGCGTGTGACACCTTGCTCCTCTGCCTTCTCGTTTTGATGAGCCCGTTGCGCAGTTTGCCAGCAAGCACGGCACCGCAGCAGGACCAGGCTTGGCCTTGGTCCCCAGGGACGTGTTTCTTGGCGTGCAGGATTTGCCCTCTGCTTTTAAACCAGAGAGGGGTTGGTTTGGGTCTGTTGTTTTGGTTTCTTCTTTTTTAAAAAAAAAAAATTTCTTCTCAGCACTGTGCTTTTAAAACTACTCCGTTCCGCTATCTGTTCCCCACGCTCCAGCTTTGGGGCGAGTTAAGAGGAGCGTGGAACATTAAGGTGATTTATAACGATCTCTGGAGGGGAAGGGCAGAGACCGGGGTATTTTTTTTCCTTTTCCTCAGGTGAAAGAAAACCTCGCATGTTAACTCACGAGACATTACACTGACTGCTCCGTCAATCTTTGATTTACGAGCTCGAATTTATGAGTTAAAAATTATTATTCCACTCGCATATATTTTTTTTTTCCCTTGGCCGTTTTAGTGCTTGTGAAAGGTGAGTGGTTTGACAGCTCCTGGAAACAAAACCCTTTAATATCTCCCCGAGCGGGGCTCCCCCAGGCAAAGAGAGAGATGCCAGGAGGACTTTTCCTCCCTGCTGCAGATATTAGTCACTCCGGGCCGGTCTTAACCAAACAGAGCAGAAAGTTTGCTTGAGATAAGCCAGGACTAATTACTCAAGTCCGCTCTGGGCGCCCGGGGAATCCCGCGGGATTTTCCTCGGTGGTGGGATCAGCGCCGGGCTGGAGGGCGAGGCTGGGTGTGGAGGATGCTCATCGCCCCACCCGATGTTTTCGGACTCCTCCCAAATTTTTTTCTTTGGCACATCTCCAGACCAGGGGACGCGGGCTGCGTGCCGCGCGGCAGTGGCGGGTCGCCCTCCTCTGAGGTTGCTCTGGGATTATTTTTAATCACTTTGGTGTAGTAAACCCCCCTCCTTCCTCCATCCTCCAAGTGACACCGACGTTTTGGGCCTAAACTAAACTGGCAGTGGTCTTTAAAATATAACATGCGTGAAATACCAGGGAGCAAAAATATCCTCTTTAAAGCACACATCACGCAGTGGCTTAGAGATCCGGGGATGAAAACCTCAGTGGAGCCTGGGAAATAATGCCAGAGCCCCTGCTGCACTTCATTAAAGTACATTTTTGACGCAGCTTGCCTTACTCAATAACAATTTAGTTGACCAAAAACTGAATTGAGAGGGACAGGCAACTGTGGAGCATTTTGTTACATTTTCATTTTCAGCATTTTTTTGGGTGTGGATTTGCCATCTGCTGCCCCGGCGGCTGGACGGCGGCTCTGCTCGGCCAGGGCAGGGCTGAGCCCATCTCAAGGTGATGGAGACTTCGTGTGTGTGTGTCATCCACCAAAAATGCGGATGGAGTTGGGGTCGGGCTGGTGCTCCCATGGGATCGGCTGGGCTGGACGCTGATGCCCATCAGCTTCTCCGCTCAACCCATGGCCGTAAGCGCCGCTCAGGAGTCCTGAAAACTTGCTCTGGCCACGCTTGGATGGGGCGAGCCTCTTGGGTTTCCCCTCTGTCCCCACCTGTCAGGACTTAACCCCGGTGCCCGTGGTTGTGGCAAAGCCCAAGCGGCTTCAAAGCCATTGGGGTGGCGGTGGGCGCGGGTGTCGGTGGCGTGGGCGAGGCTTTGCCACCGTGGCCAGCATTGCCGCAGGGCTGCTGGGTTGGCTTCTGGTTTTCCTGGCCACAAAAATGAAATGTGCATGGTTTAGGTGGTTTGAATGGCAAAGCAGAAAGGAAGAGTTTCGCTGACCTTGGCTGCTTCCTGGAGGAATTCCTATCTTGAGGAAAAAAATTATTTTCTGTTGGAGAACATGCTTGGAAGGGGAAGGAGCAAGGATGCTCTGGTCTGCGCTGTACGCCCATGGGTGGTCCTGGCGTAAACCGGTCACTGAGGCCATTTTGTGGTGCGGGGGGCAGGAGTCCCACGGCCCGGGGATGGTGTTACAGACACAGGGAACCTCCAGGGTATTTCCAAACCCCTTGAAAGCAGTACTCCACGTTACAGAACATTCATGAGGAGAAAGGAGCCAGTTTCAGGCGGGAAGGGCACGAAACGGCGCTCAGATGGGATCTAATTGTTTTCATCTCCTTCCTCCCCTTGCTCCTAAAGTAGGGTGGATTTTTCTTCCCACAAATTGGCTCACAAAAAAAAAAAATTGATCCCAGGTTGAGGGTTTTTTTGTATTTCAAGTATTTGGGGGGCGTTTCTCTTTAGTGCAGAGGGAACAGGGGGGCCGGGCAGCTGAGGGCCTGGCTCCGTTGATCCAGTATTCCCCTATCCAACTCAGGTGGCCTAACGACGGCACGACCAGGCAGGGTGGCTGGAGGCACCGTGCGGCAGGGGGACGGGGTATGGGGGGAGATTGCCAGCAGTTGTCCTTGGCCTGAATCCATGTGGAGCTAACCTGCCTTAGGGTGCGTGTTTTTGGGTGCAGAGCCCCTGCTGTGCCCCTGGACCTCCTGCCCATGGGTAGACCAGGTGCCCCACTCTGTGCCCCCCACCTCCTTCAAGGTGGGATGAGGAGTTCGAGGGAGAGCACGCACCAAGGCTGTTAAACACACAGGCATTCTCCAGCTTCGGGTGACCATGTCTCTTCCCTCCTGGTGCTCCAGTGGTGTCCATCCATCAGAGACCAGATGCTGGGCTAGGGGGATGCTGGGGTCCAGCCAAGTCCTCACGTTCTCCTCCATCTACGCACCCCACGCATCACATAGACCTCTCTTGGCCACCGCCCTCCTTGTGCCAGGTGAGCTGGGGAGCAGGACAGAGTTACGGGTCCCACCAAGGCATGAGTGATGCTCCTGAGGTCAAGTGAGAGCAGGAGGGGTCCCAGGGGAGCCGAGCAGCCAGGTCCAAATATGGATCCACCATGTGCATCTCCTCCAGGAGCAGCCGGCCAATGTTCCCACCACGTGTGTCACGGTTCCCTGAATAACCAAGGCGTTCGTACAAACAAAACAAAGAAACCCTCCGTCTCTCCGGAGACCAGTCTCAAACAGAGCGCCAGGCCAGGCCCATCGATGGAGCTGGACGCGGTGAATCACTCAACCAGCTGTAGCTGAAGCAATTTGGGTCAAATATGCTTCCTGGCGTCATGCCACCGACTTCTCTTGCATTTCACTTGTACCTCAGCTCAGGGTTTGCCTTGCAGTTGCTCTGAGTTAACGGGGAAGCCCTCGGGGTGGACGGTGGTACCTGCTCACACAGGGTCACCGAAGGAATCTGCTGTGTTGCTTTTATTCCTATTAATTGTTACGTCAGCTTTATTCCTGGCTGATTTTTACTGCAGCTGGACACAAAGAACAGCAAGAACGTACAACTCTGCTGAGCTCGTCGTGTTCCCCGTGGGTGCAGAGGGGCTCTGGACGCTCGATGAGTGTACGAACGGGTCCATGAAACGTGCCCGGGGTCCCGCGGCGGCAGGGGGGGCGGCTCACCTCCGCGCGCAGGCGAGGGCTCAGCACAGCGCCGGCTTAGCAAGGCTGGGCCCAGGGGACCTCGCTCCAGGATTACATCAGTAGCATGAGGATGCTGAGTGTACTGTCTGGGAATCTAGAAGGCGAGGGGTTTTTTTTCTTTTTTTTTTCTTTTTTTTTTCTTTGAGATTATGTATATGATAAAGTATGCTCTTCTGACTCTCGGGCCGCTTGCAGAAAGGGATGTGCTACAAAAGCAACGTCGCCTGATTTTCCAGTACCTGGGAACTGGCAGCTCCGTGTGTGGAGATGGCCGGGGGGCTGGGCTGGGGCGTGCTCCCCTTCCCCGCGCCCCTGCCCGGTTCGGTACCCGGTGTTGCTGTGGGCAGGGAGGTGTGTGCGGCGCTGTCTTCTGCGAAATGAGGTCAAAACCCCTCTGCTCCATGGCTGTGCCGGGGGTCCTGCGCCCTTGGGGACCGTCCTGCGGCTGCGACGGGGGCGGGGGTGTGATGGGGATGCTTGGCCGGCTCTACGCACGCGGGTGCTGCTGTGAGGATGCGAGGGAGAAGGGAGAAGGAGCAGAGGGGGTGCAGCGGGGGGCTCTCCCGAGGCTGCTGGGGCACGCAGAGCTCAGCCTCGCAGGGAGTGAGCCAGAGCCCTGTGAGGATGGATGAGCGCTGGGGGGAGGAAGGCTGAGCAGGACTTTGCTGACCAGCTGTATGGCAGCTCCTGAGTGCAACACAGGAGGGAAAACGGGGAGAGAGAGCGGGCCAGGGGCTTTTTCTCCAGGGACAAGTTGCTCGGCACAAGTGTTTGCTGCCGGGCTGGGGGAAGGCAAAGAGGATCCAGTTCCTCAACTGGAGGTTAGCTGGAAAATGGAGGTCTGCCCCTGGGCAGCTGGGGATAAGCCGTGGGGATGTGTGGAAGGAGGTAAACCGTCGGGTTTCCTTCGGTCAAGATCACAGGGACATAGTTGAGCGCCAGCCAACGCCTCTCGCAGGCCAGCGCTCCGCAGACAGACTCCACCTCCCGAAAGAACCGCACTGCATCGGGCTTGGCAGCCCGGCTCCAGCCGGCAGCCCCCTCCCGACCAGGCTCAGAACCGAGCTCACGCGGAGCCCGAATAACCTCTTGTCCCGGGAGGGGAGCAGGACCCACGCCATTTTGTGGTGTCGGCGTTGAGTCTGTCCCGCAGGTGCAACACCCTCGGGAGCGCCCAGATGGGTGGGAGAAGGGGGGCTGAGCCTCACCCTTGGGTGCAGATTTCGAGGACACCCTAGTTGTCACCCTTCATCTCTTTCAGAAGCCTTTCTGGATGGAGGAAGGAAACAGGGACAACTCCTTGCCCCCGTTCCTGACCTAGCTGGGTTTTAGGCTGCTGGGGAGGGATGCTCGGAGCGACTGGTTTTTCCAACTGGCATTGCTGGCCAGCAGAGCCTGGGGAGTGCTGAGGGGTGAAGCTTCTTTAAAAGCCCCAAAAATTTGCTCCATTTCAACATTTCAGCAAGAAAGTGAAATTTTAGTAGTGGGGGGGGGGGGGGAAACAGACTTAAAATATCAGTGGAGATCTTCAGTAAACTGTGCAGATTCTCTCCAAAGGCAGGGGAGGCTGGAATTGCTCCAGAACTGCAGTTTTAACCAAAAAGAAGCTAAAACAAACAAAAAAACCCACTTGGCCATGTTTTTCATCGTCCCCTTCCCCCTCCCTTTTGATCGTCTCTGTCTCTGCTATAGGCAGATGACTGAGGGCTTCACCCGTCGTTTCAAAGTGGCGCGGAGGAAGAAAGCAGCCTTTGTCAGGGGGTTTCTGAAGGTCTCTGTGCTGGGAAGGTTGGAAATAGCACAAACACATCCTTTCTCACTATATTGTGTTGCTTCCAGCTCTAAGCTCCGCCACGACCCAGATGTTTAGATGCTGATGCTGAAAAGGAAAATAAGAGCCGTGGCGAGAAAGCCAGGAGAGCGGGGATGCTGTGGGAGATTTGCTTCTAGAAACCTGCGCTGCTCTGGGTAGGGTGTCATTCTTTCCCAAGCAGGGAAAAGAGTTAGTGAAGGAGATTCAGACACAGAGAATTAATATCTTAATTCAGAAGGTGTAGTGATGGCTGTCGGTCCAACTGCTCACCTCCTTACGTGCAGCTGTATGGTTTTTCTCTGAGACAGTACGCACGGTCAGAACGTAAGCAGGGTTTGGTACTATCGAGCATTTTTTTTTTCTGCCCTTTGATCTGATTCTCCCTTTTTCACCATGCTGCTTCCAAGTTTTCCCAACCTTGGGACCATTATTGGTGTGAGTTCATCCATCTGCTTTTAAAATTATCTGTGTTCAGGAGGAGGAGGGACCTCCTTAGGCGGATGTGTGGAATAACTCTGTTATTACCTAATTGATTGGACAAGGACAGTTAAGTGTGAAACTCTTCTTTATCGTCCATATCCCCTCTCTAATTATCCTGTCTCAGCAAGGACGTCTCCGAATGTCTGGTCCGTTAGTCCCTCTCTAACTGTTCTGCCTCAGGAAGAATTTCTCCGGATGTCCGAGCTGCCGATCCCTCCCTACCGAGGGGTCTCAGCGCGGGGTTTCGCTGTCAGCTTGAGCCGAGCAAAGTCCACGCGGAGGTGGGAAAGGGGTGAGCCCCCACCTCTCCCAGCCCGTGTGTCCCCGTCCATCCGTCCAGCTGCCAGGACATGCGTCCAGATGGATTTTGTGCTGGACCAGACTGAGTGCACCCAGACGCTGATGGCAGCGGGGAGGCCGCAGCATCCATGTCCCACAGCCCATGCTGGGCAGAGGGGTGGTCGGAGGGATGAAGGCCCCATCTCCCACCCGTCCCAGACCCGCTGCTGCCAGAGCACAGGTTGTCCTGGCCAAACCCCAGAGCAGGAGGTGGGAGCTGAGCTCCTCTCTGCTCTGGCAGGCAGAGGAGCGAGATGAACTGCTCCACCGCCGACTCTTCAGAGCCCGAGGCCTGGCTCTCGCCGCGCGCCTGGCGAAGGGCTCATCCCCAACAGTGGGGCCCCGCGGCCGCCGCTGCGGAGGGGCGAGGGGACGTTTCTGTCCCGCGCTCTCGTCCTTCTCCGAGGGGTTAGGGCAGAGAGCGGGATGCTTTAAAAACAAAGCCTGCAGCCTGCGAAGGTTGCGCTGCTGGAGCGACACGGCTGATTCACCCTCTGCGGTGGCAGGCGGCCACGGAGCAGAGAACCATATGGTGGGGCTGGGTGGGAGGAGGAGCTGGGCTCCCTGCTTGCCCGCAGACCCTGGGAATATGTCACGGAGGGTCCCCAGGCGGGGTGACCCGTCCGGCGAGCCTGCACATCCCTGTCCCGGGCAGCCTTCGGCTCTGAGCCTGGCCCCGCAGCGGCGGTTATTGCCAGAGGGGACGGGCTGTGGGTCGGTGGGTGGGTGGGTGCGGCGTTGCAGGCTCAGAGAGGACACCCCCACGTCCACCCTGGGCGTTCACAGGGTTTGCTGCGTGTCCCCTGCCATCACGCTGTCCCCAAGCACCCTCCTCGCCACCCCGACCTCCACCCTTCACCAAACTGGCGGGTGAGACCCGCACGGCTTCTCCCCATCCCCACTCCCGCCCTCCCTTTCCCCCCTCGTGCCTAATTCCTCTTGCCTCTCCCCAAACAGCTCCCCACAGCTTGACCATTAACAAACGGACTTGGCCAGAGGCCTCAGCGACCATTTGCAGGCTCAGCCTGCTGCCGTCGCTGCCTGCCAGCCGGGCCCCGGGCACCGCGAGCCGCCCCGCCGCTGCCAGCATCCCGCTTTCGGCGCGCCGCGGAGCGCTGCCAAACGGCTGCGGCGCTGGTGCCAATTCGGAGAGAAAGGGGCGAGGGAGCTGCACACAAAGAGCGATTTATAGCCCGGCCGGGCACCTGACACGGGGAGGAGGGAGAGCTGAGACGTGCTTAGCCCTGATAATCCCCAGTTTGAGTTTAATTTTTTTTTTTATTTTTTATTTTTTTTTTTTTAAATCAAAAGCACAGCAACAGCTGGGGCTGAGGCTTTCCAGGAGATGAACTCATGAACAACTGTTCAAAATAACTTTATTCGTATTGCTATTAGATCAGTCCACTGGGGAGCAACCAATTATTTTTGATTACTCCAGGCAGATAAGGCTGGGGCAGAGCCGAAAACCGCGCGCCGCAAGGGACCAAGGGCATCTTGTGGCTTGAGGACGTCGCTGTGCTGCTCCCTGGCAGCTCCTGGGCCCCAGCACCCATCCCAGCTCCCTCCACGGTGCGGGGGGACCGTGCTGGGGGAAGTGTGGTGGGCTGTGGGGGTTTTGGCATGGGGTTTTGCAGGCGCGTACAGGGGTGCAGGAGGCAGTGGGCATGCAGGTGCTGCAGAGATATTTGTGCCGTTGGTGCCTAAAAACCAGTTTGCAGGGATGCTGCAGAGGGAATCAGCCACTCCCAGGTTGGTCTGCCCATCTTGTTTGTAAGCCCCGGAGCCAGCACGGCGTCAGCGCAGGGAAACACGAGGGGTTTGGAGCAGGACAGGTCCCTTCCGAGACGAGTGATTCCCAAAATCGTGGTGCAGCAGCATGGGTCCCATGTGCCCTGGCTCCGGGGAGCATCGCCGGGGTCGCCTGCCTTGTTCCCATCCCGCAGACCAGACTCAAAGCGTTTCCAGTCGGCTGAGGCCAGCGCCTGACATTTTTCCTTTCCAGCCTGACATCAAGCAAACCTGAGCGTGAGATCTGCTAGCTGGCAGGATCCTTCCCGAGGGAAAGCAAGGTGGAAGCTAAAAACTCTAAAAACTGGGCTGCAGGGAACAGCCTGCACTGGCCAGGAGACAGACTGCATGATCTAATAGGTCTTTTCCATTTCTCACCGCTGTGATTCAAGAAGTCTTGTCACCAGGGATTTTTTAAAAATAGAGCGGATGAAACAGAAGACGGTGGATGCGGGGATCAGGCCTGCCTTGGCTGGGAGGCAGGTTGGCCTAACAGGACTTTTCCATGATTAATCGAGACAAGAAAAGACAAGAAAAAGGAAATTGATAAACACAATAGTAATTCCATCCAAGGTTTGCCTTAGTCAGGTTATTGTAATCCTGACATCATGTCTTGAAAAGAGGACTGGAAATAAATCTCTAGTAGATGATATCGGCTCGCCGGGGATGGAGAGGTGCGCCAGGCTGCCAGGGGCACCAGGAGTTAACACCTTTGGTGGTCCCCTCCCCAAAACGCTGTTTCTCCCGATGTCGCTGGGTCCCCAACCAGCAACAGGAGCGCGTGGCTTCCAAGGAGACCTCGCACCTTCTGCCTGTGCTTCTTCGCCCTTCCTGCTAAAATCACCCCCTCCTTGAAAACAGCTTTTTCTGAAGGCATCTCGAGGTGGTCGGGAAGTTCCTTTCCTGCCAGGTCTTTAATCAGGACAAAGCTGAGCAGCCTCCGGATGGCAGTGCTCTCCCAACGGATGCTCCAGGTGAGAGCGGGCCCTCGGCCGCACCTCGAGCTCGCTGGGAAGACCTGGGATTCAGACCAGCCTGAGCCACAGCTATTCCCAGTGGGCCCACGCTCCAGAGGGGCAGCTCGGGTGGGACAGGGTGTCTACGTGATGCAAGTCAGGATTTTTTCTGTCCCTTTGGCCTTTACGGGCCGCTGCTGTGGATCGGTGTGAAAGACATGGCCTCGTGGTCAGGAGCCTTGCGGCACTTGCCGCCGGAGCCGGGAGCACGAGCCCTGGGGTCCTGGCCAGGCCCCAGCTGGGGAATTTGTGTTCTGTCTCCCCAGCAGCTTCATCCCTGGAAATCGGAGCTGCTCCCGTCCGGTCTGGGCTGCTCCCGCCGCACCACAGTACTCGCTGAAACAGCCACTGGACACTGCCCCGGGGAAAGATGCATTGCAGGGGGAGGACTTGCTTTTTTTTTCTCATTTAATTTCTTTAACAAGCTTTTTTTTGCCTGTGAGCACATCACTCTGCTGCTTTTCTGGAAGCAGACCCTAGGGCTGCTGCTTGGCCCTCTGACGCCAGTGGTGGGTGCGGAGAGGAGCGCTGCTGGCCGACACAGGACAGGTCCAGGGGAGCACAGGTGGTGGGACCGGGGTGGGATTTCCTGGCTCTTCACGTCAGACCTTTGCCATGATCCTCTTCAGAAATCAATCAGGGCACGTTTTAAGTTCCATTAAGGTTTCTGCTCTTTCCAGTTCTCTCAGGAGGCCTCTCCGTAGATGATTAAAAACCCTTTTCTATTGTCCAGCCTCAGTCTATTCAGGGGCAGTGTTTTCCTCCTCTCTTCTCATGCCAACACTGGAGTTTAACCAGCAATTTCCTGCTCATCAGTGTTTGTAGGTAGCCATCCTACCTCCTCTCTGACTTCATTTCCCTGGCAATTTCCATCTTCCCGTTGCTGATGGGTTTTTATTCCCCACTCTTGTGCCTGCAGCTTCCTCGGAGGACGAGGGGGCCGAGCTCCGCAGCGTACGGGATCCTGCCCAGTCGTGGAGCAAGCGGTGAGTAACGACCACTCTCCGGGCTCGGGCACTACGGGGTGTCTCTCCAAACTCACAGTGAACTGTGAGCATCCCTGGATGATGCTCCAACTTGACGAGCGTTTAGGAACACCGGGATGCGGGCAGGGTCGTTCGCGTTCACGGCTATCGGCGCTGTTTAGCCACACACACCTTTATTTTCCTTGGCTCTGACAGAAATGTGCTCCTCGAGGACTTTTCACTGAGAAAAAAAATGATGAGAGGATGAAAATCGCGTTTTACTGTCCGAGGTCTCAGTCAGTGCTGTTTCTTCAGACGTCTCGGTACCGCATCTTGGCAAGGACTGAGAAAATGTCTCCAGCGAAACAAAAAAGTTTAACTTCCACATTTGGAGCCGGCTGCATCGGCTGGTTCCGTCCCCGGCGTGGACCAATGCCCGGAGCAATGACCGCCCCCACCCCGGGGGT
Organism: Tetrax tetrax; assembly: GCA_009806455.1. Taxonomy (NCBI): domain Eukaryota; kingdom Metazoa; phylum Chordata; class Aves; order Otidiformes; family Otididae; genus Tetrax; species Tetrax tetrax. Next base: position 12,966 of record WHYT01014979.1, read on the forward strand.
TCAAAACAAAAGCGAAACAGCTCACAATTTATGTCCAGTGAAAAATAACGTGTACATGATGTAAAGCGTTACTGGGATTTGATGCTAATTTTAGTGGTCACCTTGGCTGCGTTTGAGGAAGTTGCCGGTGCTGCCAAGAGCAAATTTACCTGATGATGAATGAGGAATCGGAACATAAAATAAATAAATATCAGCAACACCTTTTTTTTCCTTCTCTTTTGGCAGATCGGTGTCATCCAAGGTCACACATTTGTGCAGTAGGAGAACTACTGCCAGAGCTTAGCACTTTAAAATCAGTTTAAGGAAAAGAGCAGCATCTTTAAGTGCTGAATTTAAAAAGAAAGGCTGAAGTAGAGTCTCCCAAAAATTCTTGCCCATTGGTTACGTTTTCATGTTGGCATTAATCTTCTCCCCTCCTTGTACTCAGGCCTGGAAGAACCATCCATGAACTTCTGCAAAAATTTGTTTTCCTCCTCAAAACCAGGCCTGAAAACGCCCGTGCCAGGTACCGACCGCTCTGTATTTGACCTTTTTCTCCTCTTCATGGAAAAATTTAGGAAGTTGTGCTCCAAGACTGAGAAAAAGGAGGACTTTTTTGACAAAACGCAGCAAATCTCAACAAGCAGGAAAACCTTTTGTTTCCGTCAGCAGTTTTCGGAGAGCGGGACCAGTTCCCGGCCAGCTCTCAGCCTAAACTGGGGCCAGGCACCACGCAAAGGGAGGCAGAAGCTCCCCGTGGAGAAGCTCATCCCAGACCAGCCCCAGGCAGGAGGTCGTCTCCGCTTCCCTCTGAAGCGCGGTGGCCGTGTCAGAGGACGGATCCCGGACCGCAAGCCTGGGGGAAATACAGCCATTCCCACATTTTTATGATTTCTTTTAATTACTCCAGGCAGGAGTTCAGAAGGAATAAGCGTTTTCAGGTTCATGGCACTGCAGCGATGGGAAGCGGCACATCAGACGCTCGTTTCTCCGTGTGCTTCCCAAAATCCGCAGAATGGCATGGGAGCAAAATGGGCAGGAGCCCTCCCGTAGTGACCCCGGGCCCCGCGGGCTCAGAGGGCAGCGAGTGTCACTGCCTGCCTGGTCAAGCTGCTGCATTGCTGAAAGCATTTTATTAAAAAAAAAAAAAAGCAGGATTTGGAGATGGCCTTTAAAGATTTGGGGGGTATTTTATTTTTTATTCTCTCTCCCCCCCCCCCAAAAGAGGATGCGTGTAAGTTTACAGGATAACACCACCTACACGGGGAGGTGGCCAAAGTTTGCGTTATGTTGAGCAGGAGAGATGGGGCACAGCTGAATTTATAGCAACCCTCAGAGAAATGATAAATGGAAGCTGTAATTTTTATTGGGGAGGGGGGTGCAGATCACGGGTGAGGGAACCAAATAATAAAAAAAAGCATAAATTAGAAAGGTGGCGTGACGGTTGGGAGCAGAAGGCATTTGGCTCATATATAACGTGTATTTCTTCTGGAACATGATCCGCAGCAGCGCATGGAAGTTACCTGCAAACAGGTTTTCTGTTAAGTCATGTCAGGGTGACATTTTCTATCACGGCTCTGTCGACCGATGTCCTGAGCAGAGCGGCTGCTCTTTGCATCCCATCGCTCCCGACCCCGTCCTGCAGCAACCGCCCGCGCTCGGCCGTCCCGGGTGAACCAGGTGTTTAACAGGTCCCGGATGAAATTCCTCCTGCGGGGCCAGTGCACCATTTAAGCCCAGCGCCAGCCCGATGGGGCACTCTGTATTTCTCCTGATGGCTTTAGAAAGCAGGACGAATCCCAGCGCTAACGGACTGTGAGTTTCTTACGGGCAATGCCCGGTTCTCCACCTCGGTGCCGGCGCTTGAGCCCAGGCCAGGTCCCAGCCAGGTCCCAGATCGCTGTGGACACATCTGCAGCACACATGCTCCCAATGGTTTGTGTGGAACATCTCCTCTTTCCTTGCTGTGCATTTTGGAAGGATGCGTGTTCTGGGGGATTTTATGGCCTGCCATACGAACAGGTCCACACGAGTGAACAAAAGGAGCGGGAACGAACCGAGCGTCCTTCCATGACACATTTCCACTCACCACCTGTTTCCCAAAGAGCAGCAGACTCACAGCACCCCAGACTTCCCAAGCCTTGTCCTGACAGCCAAGTTTATCTCTAGACCTGCCTGGTTTCTTTGGGTTTGAGTCCATCTAGCGACCCCCTTTGCTGGTGCCAGAAGTGCCTCCGCACGCCACATTTCCCTGGTAATTGTCCTTGGGATTAGTTTGGAAAATTGCATAAGTCGCGGGTTAGAGCTGGCTGCGTCGCTCGTCCGGGTGCCTGACGCTTCATGGGGCAAAGACGAAAGAGCTGCGAAAGGCAGAGATATAACAGATGCTGACATGTCGTGAAAATACTAGACGCAGGAGCCTAAGATAATAAATCTGAAAAATTAACACGTAGGAGAACGAAAAAAGGAGCAATATGTTTTGGTAATCATTCTGAACTGCTGAACCCTTCTCCTGCAGTTCAAAACTCTCTGGCATTAAGCAGATGTCATTCAAGCCGTGATTAACACATTACCGAATTTCTCCAGTCGTTTAATAAAAGTTTTACATAACATGCAGGTAATTGCTTCCAAATGTCAAGGTAACAACGCGGGCTTCTATGGATGGCATTGTTTCCAGCGTCAGGTGAAAACCCCTCTTGTTGCCGTGCTATCAGGAGAAGTCCCGCTGTGAAGACCCCAGCTGCTTTTTCCGTCTCTCCTCCGAACACCAGAGACAAAGAAACAGGCTGGGAAGGGGCAAAGCTTTGGATCTGGGAACAGTTTCTTCAAATGTCTGGACGGGCAGAAATGGGCCTTGTGCTCCAAAACTGTGGCATGAGTAGCTGTCTCTTCCATGATTTTTAAATTTTTTTCTTGCTAGGAACTCTCATCGGAGTGCACAGAGGTGACAGAAGGAACAGGGTGAATGGGGATGTCCAGGCAGCAGTGATGGGGTGCTGCTCTCTCCTGAGCCCAACCCGTCCTCAAAAGCTCCCATCATCCATCGTGCGATCAGGAAAAAAGTCATCCCAACCGGTTTGATTTGCTGGGGAGCTGTCCTGATGCACAGCCGGGGGTACGTGCTTTGCACCGGTGCAGGATCTCGCTTGTTATTTCGGCATCGGCACAGGAGCGAAGCGTGAGGGTGATGGGCACTCGGGGACAGGGAGCCTGACGGGCTGTGCAGACCTGGAGAATTGCTGGCTAACGGCTTTCGAGGCTGCAAATGAGCTTCCCAAATTATTAGAGCTGGAGAACAGGATACTTTTAAAACAACCTGTCCGTCATGAGACGTATCCTGCGTCTGTCAGAGGCCAGCAGACTCCGTTGGGGGACTCCGTGACAAAAATCTAGGGGGGGGGGGGGGGGTGTAAAAAATGCATGTTGTCGTGGTTGTTTTGACATGACGTTTCTTTTTAGGAAGCCTTAAGTGATTTCTGCTGCCACCGCAGGATTGTAACAGCGCCGATCCTCCCAGCCACCTGTGAGCACTGGGCTGTTGGCGGCTGAGGACGCACAGGTAGGGTCACCGTGGGGTGATCCTTGTGTGGTACGAACGGGTGGTGCCACAGCCGAGACCCAGGTCCCATGTCAAGACTTTGGACACACTTTGGGTGCCTGCAGGTAGGTGCCTGGTGCCATTCAGGTGCCCTGCAGGACCCCAGCTGGCCTCCAGCTGCTCTCCCAGCAGGCTCACGTGTCCCGTGGTTTGCCCTGAGACCCCAGAACATCTCACACAGCACCAGATGCCTCTGTTTAGGGCCCGAATCCCACCCTTGCTGCCCTGGAAGGTGGGTTGCACCCGGTGGTGACCGCTGCCCTTGGGTCTCATTGGTGGCCACCTTTGTGCCATGGGCTGACAGGGGCCACCATTCGTGGCACCAGCACCGGGGTGGACTGTGTAGATTTTCCTGCACCTGGGAAGTTTGGGTCTGTTCCCAGCACCACCGCTCCTGTCAGCTGCTACAGACAGAATGATTTATGGACACATTATTGAAACCATATATTCAGCCTCAGAGCATGAGGGAACCGGTGGGTGGTACTGGAGGCAACATGCCCAAGGAGGATTGGGGGGCTCCTCAGACCACCTGGCTTCTCAATGGAGATGAACAGCAACAAGGTTGGGTAACGGGCTGGCCCAAACCACCAGAGAGGAGATGCAGGAGCAGGTCTAGCCTCCCTCAGGAGGAACAGATTAGCTAGGAAACATCTCCCACCTCCTCCGACACTTAATATTCATCAGCTGCTTCTGCTCTCCATCACCATCAGGCACCAAACTTCTGCACATGGATGGGCAGCTCAGAGACAGGGGAGATGGTAACGCGGTCCGGGGCGAGGGAAGCGGATGCAAACGATGATGAACTGATCCAGCCGTGCACTTTCTGCGAGGGCGCAGCACATCAGAATCACTGACGTGCCCAAGCTGCCGGCGAGCGGCTGGGTGTGCTCGGCATCTGCAGGGCTCTTCTCAGATGAGCTCATCACAGTTTCCAGGCAAAAAATGTGGAAAACATTTGCAGGGCATCTGCTCCTCCACCCTCACACCTGGAGAGCTGCTGCCTTCACCTCTTTGATCGATCGGCTGCGCTCGCTCGTCGCCCTCGGGTCCTGGCCCTGCTCCTCGGACCTGCTCATCGCGCCACGCCAGATGGGTCCCTCCTGCCTTTGAAGCAGAGGAGAGCACCGCGTGATTTCACGGCCACGCCGGCACGGGGTGCACCTGCCCGCAAACTGCTCGAGCACCTGCCGGTGCCAAGGGCGCTGGCACACGCTTGTGCCCGTGGTGAGTACGGGGGCTGGGGAGAGCGGGGCGAGAGCTGGATAAAGCTCTCGGAGGTGGTTGGTTGGATACCTTGAACTTCTTGGGCTCTTCTCACTGCTGACATCTGCGGTAGGGCAAGAGGCGTGCGAGCATCTACCTGTCCGTGGGCTGCAGAGCGGAGGTGACCGTTTCGCGGGCCAGCGCCAAGCCGCGTGGAGAGAGCAGAGCTGAAGCGGCCTGGCAGGAGGTCTTTAAATCGCACGGTGTCTCTGTACTGAAAAGCAATACCTGCTGAGATGAAACCGTTTGGCCTCCTTCCCCCCGTCTCCAAGGCAAACATAGACGGCTCTGTTCATACCCACCAGAAATACATATTTCAGCACTCGCTTCTTTCTGTGTGTGCTTTGTTTTATCTAGCGCCATGGACCTTGGATGTCTTTTTCATCTCTCATTGTGCTTTGGATGCAGCCTCTTTTATTCAGCCCTCTCGCTGCCTTCATAAAGCGTAACGGCGGCGGGTGTTGTTTTTTCCCCTGGAGCATGGGCTGCTGTAAACCAAGGCGAAACTTCTTGCTGGAAGAGGGAGAGGGCAGGCGGGACGCTGCCGTATCCATTTCCACACCGGAGCTGCAGCCCCGCAGGCCGTGCCGTTTGGCTTCCTCCAGCCGTCATGGAGAGCAACAAATTGTCCTATAAAAATTCTTTTCTTGGATTTTGTTTTTCTAAGGAGACAGGCCCAACTTGTAAACTTGGGACTAAAATCTCCAATGTAAATGGACAGCAAAGTCCAAGATAGAAGCCGTGGCACTGAAACCTAATGAGATCTTCAGATTCTGCCTCTCTCCCTCCCCGTGTTTGCATCTGACGCCTCCTTTTCCTGGCTGTGCACAGCCCAGTTTGTGGGCTTAGCTAAGCCCCCACCTCATGCAGTCTCTCAGCAACTGTCATAAAGAGAAAACCTTGCAAGGACGTTTCTGCTTATCTTCCAGTTGAGGAAGGACAAGCGCTGCTGGCCCAAGTGCCAGGCTTGAAGGATGTGGTTGCAAAGGGCCAGCTGAGGAATGGCCGGTACCACCCCCGCTAACGGAGCTGCAAATCCAGCGCTCCGGCCCCCGGGGCGGAGGAGGCAGGATGGGCAGGGTTGGGAACAGCACCTCTTCAGCCGCCTGCGTCTCTTCAGCTGCGCAGACCACGGAAGACAAATGGACTGGAGGAAGCATTTCCTCTGCCGAGGGCTCGCACCCGGGAGGTTTCTGTTCACAGCATAGGTCAAGAGTTGAAAAAAGAAGAAGAAAGGAAAACAGATAGAAAGATCCATCTTCCCTTATAAAATCCCCAGAGCAGGGGGCAGTTGGAAGTCATTTTTCACTGAGCTGAGAGCTGTTTCTGACCCGTTAGCAGGCACTGTTCTCTTCTCGAGCCTCACGGTTTGGGAGACAGGGATGAGCTTTCCGTCCATCCTCGCGAGTGTTGGAAGGGGAGCGTTGTCCTGGGCACAAGATACTTGGCACCTTCCTCCGAGGCTGGGGCCAAGCGTGGTTTAGGCTTTGGGGCAAGGTAGAGCCCAATACACGCTGAAAATTGCTCTGTTCCTCAGCGTGCAAACGTTTTAAATGCTGAGAGCAAAGAGAAATGAGTGGTCTGGATTTGCTGGCATTAACACACAGGTTAAGGGGATTGCTTCTAAGGGGGGGAAGTCCGTGCAGCAAGAGGAAGGAGAATTTCAGCATGGTTAAAGGAAATCTAAATAAAATTCCTTTCTGGAAGGAATTCAAGAAAATTATTTTCCTTCTGTGTTTCTGTCTCTCTTCTTCTGGCTTATAAAAACACCTTGGCTCAGATATTACATCAACTCTGCCTTTTATTACAAACCCCTGCTCCGGGTGTGCAGATTTCATGCTGTTACATGAAAGTAAAATTTTATGACCAGAAGCTGAAATTAGGAAGGAAACCTTTTTTTTGTTGCTGTTGTTGTCGTGGGTTGGATTTTGTTGGTAGTCATGAGGGTTTGTTTATTTTTCCTTTTTCTAAAGCGCAGCCAACTCCTCCGGGTCTCGGCACGCTGGGCTTTTTGGGGGATGCTGGTTCCAAACAGGTGCTAACGCGGGGGAAGCGGAGCCCTGGCCAGAGCAAGGGGCTGGGTGATGTCCTCGCTCCGCTACCGCGGTCGCCTTCGAGCAAGCAGGGTGTTCATGGCTGCTTCAGAACAGGATATACGCGTGGGAGAGCAAGTGCGTTTCATTGCATGGGACACGGGTCCGGGGTTTCTGGCGTGGAGCCATCTCATGATGCGAGCAAAGTAACCGTACGGAAGTGCAAGCTATTCCCTCCTCTCAGCCTCCCACGTAAATCCAGGTCTGACGGGTGATCGTTTGGTAGAGCCCCTATTCAACACCAGCTGCTTGCTGGGTGTGTAGTGCCAGCAGACTTTTTTTTTGCCATCTCTCAATGAAATGTGGTATTTCTGGCTTTCCCGTTAATTCCTCCCTCCTCTGCTAGAAAAAAAAACTAAAGAAGGGTGAAAAAGCATTCTAAAAGGTCATTTGGCCCTTCCTTGTTGGGTGAGTTATGGTGGACCTAAGGAGTTACTGCATCTGAAGATGTTGAAAGAAGAGTTGCAGAGGGTTAGAAGAAAATTACAGCTACGAATCACTGCATGGGTTCTTGTGGGACCTTGGCAAGGCGGCTTTGCATCTCCAGGGCCCATCCCCGTGCTCCCCAGCCGTTGGGACAGATTCAAAGACGCCTGGGCTGGTGGGAACAGCAACACAGGGCCATCCCACCCAGCCCGGCTGTGACTCGAGGCTGGGGACCTCTCCCTGCACAGCTTCTGCCGCAGCGCCTTGGGGACAGGGCAGCCAGAGGACATCTCAGGGGGCTTCAGGGCACGGACCTCCTCTCCCCACGGGCACGTGCGCACCACAGCGCGCCGGGAGCGGAGCTGGGTTCCTGCCGCAGCCCCGCTCCAGAGACACTGGCCACGGTCGGGATGGGGGATGTAGGTCAAGCCCCACAGCCCCTCCGTTTCCTTCCAGCCAAAACGTCTGTGCAACCTACCCCTGCCCCTGGAAGATTTACGGAGACGCAGTAAGTATTTCACCAGCTCTTTATTAATAATGCGGCAATAAAAAAGGTGCAGCCTTTCTTTCCGAGGACTCGCAGAGCCCTTAATAATCCAAGGAGGGATTTGGCTCCCCCCAGTAGATAGTTTACTGGTGGGCATGCTTTACAGCCCCTTTGTTGGAGCAGGGCTGTTCCCCCATCATCAAAGTGCGAACTGAGGCTCTGTGATGGGCTACTCCATAAATCTCTCCCCTCTAATCCTTTCCTTTCTCATGTTTGCAAACTGGGGACGGAGGGGGTGGACTGGACGAGACGGGCCAAAGCTTTAACCCTTTGTGCTTTTGGGGATCTTCTGAGCAGAGGACGATGGCGCACGGAAGGAGGGCTGTTTCACAGCAGCCTTTTAGAAGCAGGTAGTTCTATTCAGCAATTAAACCCCAAATGACAGCTTAAAGAGCTCCTCTGGAAGTTTAATAAGTCCACCACTGTACATAAGAAATAAATCTGGCTGCATTACAATCACTTCAAACTACTTCAGCAGTAAATGCAGAACGCTGCTCCTGTTCATCCAGCACATGGGTAATGTTCCTTCACCCTTCATTTGGTGTCCAGGGCTGGGATGCCAGAGGAGGGTCCAGCCCAGCGTTCAGAGCCAAATCAACACCGTGGAGATCGCAGGTCCGTGGTGGGGAGATCCAGGGCTTTGGTTTGGGGTCACCTTGAGTTTGAGGACAAAACTAAACACTTGCAGGCTCTGTGGAGGTGAAGAAACCACCTGAGTGAAATGCCCTGCTCTCCTTTTGCCCCAAGGCTGGTGATGTGTCAGGCTCTTGAAAGAGGTGTCGCATCCCGACCAGGTGATCTGAGATGCAGAAGTGATGGGGGAAGTAGGTCAAGAACAAGAGGCAAGACAGTGATTTTGGTCTCCAGGTGTTTGTGCAAACACTTTCATCAAGGCCAGGTTTTGATAGACTGGACTGACCCTGTCACGTTGTGACACCAAACCATTTCTGGGTGGTTGTGAGTGGATTTTTGTCCTCCCAGTGCCCACTGGAGCAGGTACAAGGTCCATCAGTGGTCACCTGAGGTTCACAGAGAGAATCTGGGAGCAGACTTTGTGTGTCATTCAATCTGCTAAACCAAGGCTTCCAACCCCTCCTGGCTCTTAGATGTGGCCAGGATGGGAAACCTCGGTGCCAAAGGGAGACAGGAGCCACCCAGCGCAGGATCCGGCTGGTGAGGGGCTGCTGCCAGCACCCCATCCTCTCCTCCTTCCCCGCTCCAGCTGCACCCCTCTCCATCTTTTAGGCATTGCAGGAGTTGAAAAATGAACTTTGTGTCCATTTTATCATAAAAGATCCCGGGCTTTTTAAGCCCAGCTTTATAAACAGTGATGAAAGGTCCTGCAACGGGCAGAGGTCTGCTTTTGAAATTGAACAAATTGTCGGTTTATGGTTCCCGTGTGTGGGGGGTGCTGTAAATCTCCGAGCATTTAACGCATCTGTTCTTTTCCAACCAGGCTACCAGCATCTCAAGGAGGAGAGGGAGAAATAGCTGACATTTCCTGACAGCGGCTGCTCTCACGGCCCCTGGGAGTTCCTCAGGAAAGTTTTTAAAGTAATATTTATGGAGGATCCTGGTGAATCGGGCCCTAAAAGGTACAGAGAAAGGGCTGTTGTTCATTAACATTTGGAAACTGTGCACTGAGGATTTCCCTGTGGAGGGGCAAAAGAAATGGAGTGAAAGTGAAATCGCTTTCGAGTTAATCCAGATCTTTTTTAACGTTATTGTTGTTGGTAAAAATCAGAACCTTCTTTTGGATGAGGAAAAAAAAAATTAGAAGTAGATTTTTGGGATGGTTTTCCTCAACAGGGTTTTCTTTACAAAATTCCATAATGAGTTCCCTAGCAAATATATTTGTTCTTACTGATATACGGATATGTGATTGAGTTTTGGTCTTTGTTCATACACATCTGTACTAAAACAAGAATATATCTGTTCCGGCTAATATCCTAGGAATAACGTCAATTTGGTGTGTTTTCCTGAAGATAACTTCCTTATTGCCACAAACCGCTTCTTTCCAATTTGATAAAAACGTTCTAAAAGCATTGCACTCACAACGGCTTTCACGTTAAACTTCCCCGTGTCAGTAAATCCCAGATCTCTCACCGAGACTCGTAAGATCCCTCGGCAGTGACTCAGCGTTAATTACCCCGGTTGTACGAACGGGGACGCTGAGCGCGGGAGGAGGGATGGCTCGGCAGCGCGGGTGGAATAGCATCCTGGGGTTCTGACCTTCCGTGCCTCCTCCTGAGGGCAACGCGGGTGCCCTTGCGAGTCAGTTAGAAGCCTCCCGCAGACTCCACTGGTAACGCAAGCTCCCGAGGGGTGAGCCAGGGTTTGTCCTTCAGCGGCTTCCTGTAAAGCACCTCTGGAACAGATTTATTCAAACGGATGCGTGGAGAAGATAAGGCCACGCAGGTCCTTTGAGCTGGCTGTCTCTTTCAGTGCGATGTCTTGGGGCTTGCCTGAGTGTGCCTGCGTTTAGAATCAGCCAGGGAAGGAGAAAATTAGGGTATATTGGCAAAACAACATACAGAGCCCTCCTTAATCCCCAGGGTCTGAATTTCTTGGGATTTTTGCTGTGATCCTGCATGTTCCGCTCCCAGCAGGGACCAGCAGCCTCCTGCAGCTCCCAGCACCTCCCTGTGTGGGGATGGCATCTTCTTGGGGTCTGCTAGCCGTGGTGCTCTGTGGGTGGGCCAAAGCTGATGATGGGGTGCATGGGGTACCGATGATGGGGTGCATGGGGTACCCGGGCCTTTGGGTCCAGCGCTGCAGCAACAGGGTCAACAGCTGCCACAACTTATTAATGTTGGAGAACCTACACCGTGCTGGGCTGCCATCCTGATGGTCCAGCTGTTAGGATCAGTGGACAGTCTGCCTCCAAAACTGTCAGCTTTGGGTCTCCTCCATAAGCATGGGGTGGTCACAAAGTAAGGGAGCACCTGCATGGACTCTGGTGATGATTTCCAGGGAGCAGCAGCTGGTCCACTCCTCTGTTTAAGAGGTGATGTGCCTAATAGGTGCAAAACACCAGGAACAACCAGGTTGTAAAAAGTGCTTCCTCCTTATCGTAAGATATCCCACTGTCGCAGCGCGTGCCGGAGCCGTGGTACCCTGGTTTTCCTTCGTGGGGGCGATCAGCAGCCAGACGGACCCGCTTGCACACGTTCATCCATCGAGGAACTGCTCTCAGCGGGGCTCCTCGGCTCGACTCTGAGTACTTGGCACGAGGCAGGAGGTGAAGAGCTCAGCCTGGACAGAGCGGACCTCTCCTCCGAGTGCCTGCGATAGCGGGGCCCCAGAGAGGCTGCAGGCAAGAAGACGATGATTTTTTGCCTGATGTGCTGAGCTACAGCTGCTCTACCCCGTCCTCTCGGGAGCGGGACGAGGAGGGGGGCACGAAGCCACGATGACTTCACCAGCAGCGCGAGGGTAGGACGGTGTCCAGCGGATCCTTGCGAAACGCCCTGCCGAGCGCGCTGGCCCGCGGGCACGCTTCCCGGCTCCGAGCGTGCCCTGCCATCGCGCGGTCCTCGCCTGAGTCACTTCTAACCTAATACTGGATCGTTACCACAGGCATCGAAAAAGGGGCGGTTTTTTGCTTTTCAGTGACTTCATGAATCCAAGACACTGCCAATTATCTATCATTCATGGCATTTAAAATGTCAACACCTCCCTCCCAGATGGAAATGGAGCTAAAGGTCCTGTGCTTCCCTGCGCCCCTTGCTCTCCCCAGTCCCGCAGTGGGGCCGTGGAGATTGGCCTTGTAGGCAGCTGCCAGAGCAATCCTGCCTCTTCCTCTGCTCAGCTAAACTGTATTTGTAATTTAGGGCCGTGGCCTTGCCATCCTGCACCCAGGGCGTGCAGGGGGACCCGGGGCAGGGGCCGGACCTGGGGACGTGGCAGGTGGGGAGCCTGGTTTAGCTGTTCCTCAGGTGTGTCACTGCCGCTGAGGAGCTAGCGGGAGAGAGCCGTGTTTGGTCGGCTGTGGTCCGTCCCCGGTCTGTCCAGCCCAGAGGTATTCAACCCCAGAGTAGGTGCTCTCACTCTTTGCTCACGGCTCCTACGTCCTCGCAACATCTCTGTTTGAAAGAAAGCTCCGTCTCTCCCCCTCGCTTCCTTTTCGCTGAGACTCTGCTTGGAACTTGCATAAATCTTGCCCAAAAATAACACTGGCCGCTCTCCCAGCTGTGGGCGTCGTGACTTCTGCGCAGGGAAGGGAAGGCTGCGATCCGATGCGTTTCACGGCAGATTTCGGTCAGCTTTGGCACCCCTCCATCCTTGCTGGTACCAAATTTACAAGGTTCCTCTTTCCAGCTTTTCACTCTTCTCCTGGGCTTACCTCTCCCTCTCCGAGGCCTCGTCTCTGGAATGCCGTGGTGTTTTCTTGGCCCGGCTGCCTGCGAAACGTGGCACAGACAAACCAATAAAAGTAGCCAATAAACCTGGCGACTTTTCTTTCCTTTGCTGCAAGTGGCCAAGGCAGCGCCGCTTCCTTTGGGATGACATTAAAATACAGCAGAGAGGATGAGACTCGAATCCTTTTCTGCTTGCTTCCCGGCTGTGTATGATTTTTCCACCAGTGCGAGAAGAGTTCTGAGAATTTAAAAGAAAAAATGGTTACAGAGACAACTGCCATGGGTCCTTGCGCTGTTAACCAGCCCTTCGGTCAGTGGTGGCTGGTCAAACTGGAGTGACAGCCAAGGGCCTGATACCCAGCTGGTGCAAATTAGTCAAACTCTTCTAATGAGCTTGACTTCCTCAGATCACCTGTGCTGAGAGCACCCTTGCATGCTCCTGGCAGGAGGCATTATAAGGAGAAGAAGGGTGAGCTGTTCCTCTTGGAAGTCCTTCCACCTTCTCTCTGCAGAGAGGAAGGACATCGAGGGAGCTGAGCCCTGGCTGATCCATTGATCCATGCGGGTGGAGGACCTTAAGACAAGGAACCGGCTTGGCTCTCTGGTACTGCAGATTATCCTCCTATCCAAGCAGGGTAAATCGGGTGGGAAATGTACTGAAATGGTGGGCATGACCCATCGTCCCATCAAAGCGGCCCATGCCATGGGGAAACAGGAGCAGGAGAGGCGCTGGGAGGGGGCCAGGGGGCCCTGGGGAAACGCAATATACTGCTGGCTTGCAAGAGCCCCAGCAGCCACCTGCTTGTACAGGGCCGGTGGGGCCAGACAGCGTTTTGGAATGGGGGACATCCTGCTGCTGGCTGCAGCCCTGCTGAGGACACGGGACATCCTTTGAGCTCAGCTACGGTAAGTGATGTAACCCGCAGGGCTGAGGCACCGTGTGGGACCCCAACTCCAAGGCACAGTGACCCACATTGACAATGATGACTTCTGTTATTTCAGCAGAAAAACTGCTTTTCTCTCTCCCCTGGGTATGGCTGGTGATCCCCTGCACTCGGGGTGGGAAGCAGGGACCCTCCCCTCCATTTGGGAGCCCAGAAAGCTCCCCTCTCCACCAACGCTTTGTCTTGGTCCGGTGCTGGCTTTCCGCACTGTATTAATTTAAGATGCTGTGAAGTGAGAGGTGTGGGGCTGGGGGATGCTGTCTAAAACTTGGTTGGAGCCTTTGCTGGATAAATCCCTGTGGAATTTAATTTAAACGAGCTGACACCAGTATGAATCATGCCAGCATTACCAGCTCTTGAACACTTCCTACCAACTGCCTGCAGAGCTCTTGTTTTCTTTTAGTTAAAGCGAAGACTAAAAGCATCTCCAAGTGTTTAAGACCTCTGTCCTAAAAGAATACTTTTTTTTTTTTTTTCCTCCTTTTCACTGTAGGAAGAAACATCTGCTATACAAATCTGCTGGCCGGGGGCAGTGGGAGCGGATACCACTTATCACCATTTGGCTGTTGGAGGCGGCGGCTGGTTCCCAGCAGAAAGGGCCTCAGCCCGGGCCCCGTGATCGCGGCGTGTACCGAACGGCGTCTCATCTGTCTGCAAGCTGGACAGATTAGATGTACGCTGAGAGGTAGGGGGGAAAAAAAAGAAAGGACAGAGGGAATTGGTTGGGAAGGAGGAAGGAAATGAAAGAAAGACTTCCAGGAAAGGGAAGGAGACAACGCTATTTACAAATACGTGCCTGGGTGAAGTCTCCTAAATGCTGCCGGGACACAAAGTCAGGCTGCTTGATAGTAAAGCAAAGTCTGAGAGGTAGTGTGTCTGTTCCCAGACTTGAACTGCAGAGTGACATCTCTGAAGGGGCAGGAGAGTGGTGGGGAGTAAGCATGAAACATGTAAGATTGCAGAATTCAAAAGGATAAACATTATTTGATACCTTATTTATAGGGCACCACAGGGGAAAGGTAAAGGTTTCAGAAAAGAAAGAAGCACTTTAATTTTATCTGGAGATTTTCCAACAATAAAATCTAATCCATCATTCTCTCTGTGTGACTGCTCTTAATGAAAATTTAGAGGCTGTGACTGAAATTTAGAATTCACAGGGGATACTATTAAGAAGATGTCTAGCAGCTATGCAAAACCTGTTATATCATAGCCCCTGCCAAAGGCCGGGGAAGAGTGGAGTGTGAAACGGACAGCTTTTAATTTGGCATGCCGAGGCTCCGCAGCGCCGAGCCTTCCTCTCCCGGGTGGCGGTGGTGGGACCAGCTCACCAGGTGACAGCCAGGCAACGGCAGCTGCGGCGCCGATTTCAAGAGAGATGAGATTTGGCCCCTTCACATTTACCTTTTACCCAAAGCACCTTGTTCACCCTCCGATAGCCCCTCGGTGGTGACGAGAGCTGTAGATCTCTAATGCAATTGCTCTGTTGCCCAGATAGGTTGATCACAGTTAAGAGCTTCCCAAAAAAAAAAAACAAAACTATTTCCTGCACGGTGTTTTCTTCCAAGACTGAGCGGCGACCCCGCAGTGAGGCAAGGGCTGCCAGACACCATCGTGGCAGGACGTCCTGGCTACCTGACGGGCTTGGCGAGGGGTGCGGCACCCACGCAGCTCTGCCGCGCGCCGTCCTCGCGCCTTGCTCCCGGACCAGCACCAGGACTGCACCGCTCGGCCAGCAAAAACGTATCGCCAGTGCCTGCTGACGTGATAGGAGTGCTTTCCTGTTCGTCCCTTGGCTGGAGACCCTTCAAATCTCTTCCATGTGGGCCATGCAGCTCGGTCATTGCTGGTACTGGACACGTGCACCGCCCGGGAACCACCTGGAGCATCCGCCCGTGCTCGGTGCTGCACAGGGCCACGCAGCGCCTTTCGGCTGAGGGCGACCCGGAGGGGAAGGCTGACCATCCCTAATCACTACCAGTCCTCCCCACTTTATTTGTAATCAAAGCAGATCACTGGACTGTTTCCAGTACTACTTAATGGGCAAAAAGGGGCTTCGATTATAAAGACAATAACGTTAAATTATTTAAGGGCCTGGATGTACATCGTGAATCAGTTTAATACCAAAGTCACTGCCAATTATTGAACTGATTCAAAATGAGACTCCATCACACAATGTTAAATCACAGGATAAATCTGTCCTGGGAAGGGCTTTAACAATCAAAACTCTCTCAAAGTAGAAAAAGCTTTTCTAAAAGCAGGGGGGAAAAAAAGGTTACAGCTTAAGTCAGACATTATATAGTAATGCCAGATGTTAAACAGTTGACTTAAATTATTGGCAACTATCAAACGCAAGATACTAATACTACTGGTTGCAGAGCTATGCCACCAAGTTTGTAATCTGCAGAATGGGCTTGAATATTCCTTTAATTTTCTGCCTATGGATAACAGGCAATTTGGATTAGCTTCCGCAGAATAATAACCTCCTAATTCTCAGCAGATGAGTATAAGCCTTCTGCAACATCAAAAAACCAAGACCACGCTTAACACGTGACCTTTAATGGCATACGTTTTTAAATTATACGACTCGGCTGGACCCGTGTAATTAAACACGAGAAATGCCTGAAACCGCCCTGCCCGCCTCGCGGGCGGCAGACGGCACGTGTGCAGTCCTCCTCTCCCAAACGCAGAGCGAAACAATGAGAAAAGTGCTCGCAGATTTGCACACCGGTCTTCTCTACCCCAAAATCTGCCTCTAAAAACCGGGGCTGTGCGTCCCCATGGCTGGAGAAGGCCAGGGGGGTGGAGCAGGGGCCCGGCCCCATCTGCCCATCTGGGTTCCCAGTTTCTCGCGGGGATGCTCCCTTTTCCCCGCTCCGTGCGCTCCTCCCGTGCCGGTGGCTGTTTGTCCAGCAGGATCCGGGGACCGGGACTGGCACCTCTTTACTTATCTGTGCAGCGCCCAGCCTGGCGTGTAACTCCTTCGTAAGTCCAGCCAGGTGTCCTGCGACAGCCCTCCTGTGCGGTGGCAGTGATCCGTGGCTACAGAAAATGGGACCTGGGCACCTCCTGTCCCAGCCCGGGCCCGGTGGGGATCACCTCATCCTCCGCGAAGCTCAGGCACGCGTCTTTTCCCGCCGCCCTTGCAGCAGGACCATGAGGCTGGGCACCTCACACCTCGCAGGATGAGATTTTTTTTTTCTCTTTCTGCGCTGGCCTCTGGGATACGTTAGAAATAAGCGGAGCGGAGTCACGGCCTGGCCCGTTCTCCAGCCGATGGCTCGTCCGCGTGCGTGGTGTGCAAAGGACAAACCAGCGCAGCCACAACGCCCCACGGCCCGCCAGCTCCCCGGGGGCACGAGGACAGCCCCCAGCCCGGCCCGCTTGCTGCAAACCATAATAAAACGTCCCGCAGGTCTGGGCTCAGGCTGAAGTAACAAAACTCAGCTGTTCAGATGAGCCAAAGCTCACATTTGCTTTTGTTTTGATTTTTTTTTTTTTCCCCCCTCTTTCCTCGATACAGAGCTGCATTTGCGAGCGCGACAGCAGGGCTGGGTTTGTCCCCCCTCCGCACCAGGGGAACGTCCCTGCTCACGGGCTGGAAGATGGGTGAAACGGCGGCGAGGAAAGGGTCAAACGCATCCCCCCGACCGCGAGCAAAAGAAAAATGTTGGCAGAGCAAACCTTGCCACAGGAATAAAAGGTTGTCCTGACTGTTCGTATAACTCCACATGGGGTGAGTAAAACTGTCGGTCGAACTGAAGCGTCTGCTATGCAAAGGGGAATAAAAACTCATTAAAGGGCTAAAAGGAAACCCTATTAAAATACCAAATATAAAATGGAGGAGACTCGATCACTCCAGTGCTAGAGACGTGTCAGGGTTTGAATGAATCTGACTTTTTGACTTTTTTTTTCCTGAAAGCAGAGGAAATGCGTTTTGTGGAAAGCCAGGTGGGATGAGGGGCAGGTAGAGTGTCAAAGAGCACTGATAATATTTCAGGGTCTCGCTAGGAGCCTGAAATACGAAGGGGATTTATCCGGCTTTCGGCAGGGAGGAGAGTGCTAGCAGATTTTTGAAGGCGTTCCAACACAGTTCAAATTCATCTGTTTCTTAAATCGAGAGCTCTTGGCTGCCGCTGTGCCGAGGTAGGGAGCATCTCCACTTCTCCTCTCTCCCGCCCGGGACGCGGGCTGGCTCTCGGCCGAAAGCGAATTAGCGCCGGTGGGTCCCTGATTCTCCTGCCCTGGCCTGGCTGTTGTCCCCCTGAAAAGCCAACAAACCAGACCATTTTTACAGGGCCTGAAATACCCCGAGAACGGTCTTTCTCACGGCATCTCATTTCTACTTTATTTGTAGGGGAAGGAAACAAATTACGAGGGGAAAGAGCTAAATGAACCGTTTTCTTTCAAGCATTAAAAAAGCACGTTGTCCTGCGAGTGCTGGGAGGAATGAAGCCCGGTTTCCAACAGATTCGGGCCTCATCGCTGAGGGACTCTTAAACCAGATTGTGCTGGGGCTGTGGCAGGCGCTCACCCCTTTTTAGACACCAGAGAAGCCATGTGGGAAAAAAAAAGACATGATGATCACCTCACGGAGAGCAATTCCTGCCCGATCAGCCACCCCAGGGTCCCTGCTTAGGCATTGCCTCCTGTGCAGACTCTCTGGTGTCTCGTAGGCATGAATGCTATCAAGGCTTTTCCATAGCTGGGGGGGGTTTGTCCCGTCTCTTCCTGGATTTGTAGTTTTCTGATTGTGGTTGAACTCGGAGAAGGCATAAATGGAGGGTTTCTCTCTCACACACACACATCTCTTATCACAACACTTTTAGAAGACAAGTTCCCTGCTTGTCTTCTACCTATTGTCAGTTTGGTCGAAACTGGCACCAGAACTCAGTGATTACCAGGGGCTGGTGCTGCGGAGGAAACGTGGGCGTGGGCTATCACCACATAAATCTCATTTCCTCACAAACCAGGGTCCAAGTAAAAGCTTATTTCTTTAGCTGGAAGTAGAAAGCCACTAAGGCCGGCCCCGAGCTAACTCGTTTTCTCTCCCTGCACAGTAAGGCATGTTGTTTTGTTGGGTTTTTTTCTCAACACCTCCTCTTGGATCCTGGTTTTTGGAGAACAAGGGTGGTTTCCTCCCATCTCAGCAACATCAGGATAGGAACGGGGCCCGTCACTCGCTCATACACACGTTGTAATCACCTAAGCCTTGTTTCCTTACGACACCTGAGCGGAGCTGACTCCGCACAGCAGACACCTCTTCGTCAGCCCATTGCAATGCACGAGGAGGCACTTCAAATATTGAAGGAGGGGGAACCCGCCTTCAAGTCACCGTGGAAAGTTTACCCGTTAACAGAAGCAATGAATCTGCAGAGACCCCGAAGGCAGCTAGGAAAGCCCCCAACCCTTTTCCCAGAAGCTCAGTTTCAAGAATCTCTTTGACAGTTCCAGCCCTGAACAGCCTTTTCTGGCCCAAACAAGCACAAGAGCCGTGACACGAGTCAGCTCCCAGCGCCTGGGACGACCTGCGGCACCTGGCTCGGGCTCAGCGGGCTGGCGGGTTAGCCCTTGGCCAGGTGGAGCTGCAGGTCTGAATCCTCAGAGCCTTTCCCGGACGATTTCATCGGTACCAATGGGCCTTTGATCTTCAACAGAGTGAAGCAGCAGTAAATATAAAGGGGATGTGACAATTTTTTTGAACGGACATTTTAAGGGTCTGTTCGCTCTGCGGCTCTGCTGTTGCAGTCAGAGAGAAATTCCATTGTACCTCAGGGGCTGGTGGATAGAAACCCATGCCTCCAGCCCTTGGCTCTTCATTCCCAGGGAGCAGAACCTCTGAACCCTCATTTAATGCCCCAGTCTGGTCCAGGCTGCTGCTTGTCAGGCCTCCTGGAAGCACCGGTGCGGGTCTGGTCTGGGACCGTTCCACACCTCTCCCCTGTAAAATAAACCGGGAGCGCGGCAGGGCTCTGTGGGGAAACGACGCGCACCCACCGTCCCAGCAGCCAGCAGCAGCTTGACCGAGGCGTGGTGTTGTGCGTTCCTTCCTTAATGTTTCACCTTCCAGCCTGCAGCTAATTATCAACTATATTCCACTCCTTTACTGTGAGGTTACCAGATATCCCCAAATACACCCCATCTGTACTCCCAAATCTCCGCTCCCGTTCCAGGCAGCTGTCTCCTCACCCCGAACGCAGAAGACACAAAGACCGATGATGTCAGTCCCAGACCTCGAGCTGCGCTAGGTCTGGGCACGAAACCCACCATGGCAGAGCAGACGGAGCTCAGGCGACGTGAAATTTAACCAACAGACTTTACACCCACACCACTAAAAATAGGACGCCGACGCCAACTCTTCATCTGGAAGGAGAGGAAACACCAGCGCTGCTGCGTTTTGGATGCGGCGCAGCACTGCAGTCCTGACCATATTTAGCCATAAGCTCATCTCGCAGGACTTCTGCGTGAGAGCGGGGTTTTAGAAAAATTACGCTGGCCACGTGCCAGTCCTGCCTTTATGACTTCCCCAACTATCTCAAGACTCCATTTCACCACCCAAATCGCCGCGCCGAGTTATTCTCGGCCGCTCACATGCTGCCACGCCGCAGAGGCAGCTCCGCGAAGGAAAGGATGTCTCCACTGACAGCGCTCCGCACCCCTGAGCCCGGGCCGCCTAGTGAGGTGTCGGGTTTAGATCGTTCAGTGTCAGAGCAGGAACTTGAAACGTTTTGCCCAAATGTGTTGAAAGCTATGAAGACATTCAAGATTATTCATGGAATAAATATTCATTTGCAGGACGACTTTTTTTTTTTTTAAAAAAAAGCATTAATATTTCGGGCAGCGTGCTGCAGTGTGTGCAGCCGCTTAGAGAAGGTGGTGATCATATTCTGAGTGCTGTTTCAATAGCTCCTAATATTAACAGTACCAGAAACGTACCTCGTTTTTATTATTTAATCACAGTTTCTGCTTAAGTTAAAATACTTAACACTTACTTAACTATTAAGTAATTACCAGTAATGAGAAATTCCCTTAGAATTAGTCTTCAAATGCTTCCCTACTGCAGTACCTTCACTCCGCTGATAATCTTTAACCAAAATACTACATTATGCTTGTTGCCCTCAACACCGGAAAAAGTCCTGATTTTATTCACAACTCCCCTGTCCCTTTTCTTCCCATAGAACAAGCGATTACTTTGCCAACAGCATATTAATATATTGCAGCTTTCCATGTTCAGCTTTCCATGGCTCAGAATTTCCATTTTCGAGGTATTTTCTGTCTGAGCCTGTGTGGAGCTCTGGTACCATCTAGCGTTCCTGGGAGAGCCTGGCCGGCTGCTGGACGCGGCCTTTTCCCGGCTGGCCTCCCGCGGGCTTTGCGGCGCGGAAACCCTCTCGTGACAGAGCATGGCGACGGGGGACGACCACGTGCAGTGGAAACATCTTCTCCACCCGCATTCTGGGCCGGCTGGAGGGGAAGGGGCTCTCCCGGTTGTGGGGAGGCGACCAGGGCCACACAGCGGGAGCACGCGCAGGTTGTCACCCGCGGGGCCCAGGCCAACATGTCCCCAAAAGGGAGACTCAACGGGGCTTCGCCGCCTTCCTCTTCCCCTCCTGCAAGGTCTTGCGCGCCAAGGGGACCCGCCAAACCCTGCGCCGATGCCGATTTCCCTCTCCTGCAGCCTGCGCAGGGTTTACTGAAACACTGTGGGAGCCCCACCGCAGGCCTGAGGCCCGCGGCCCCCCTGCCCTCACCAAACATGGCGGCCCCCTGCCCTCACCAAACATGGCGGCCCCCTGCCCTCACCAAACATGGCGGCCTCCTCTGCCCTCACCAAACATGGCGGCCTCCTCCGCCCTCACCAAACATGGCGGCCCCCGCGGCCGCCCTGCCACCCCGCAGCCAGGGCGGAAGTAGCGCGGGCG
>WHYT01014979.1:42015-53597 GCA_009806455.1 Tetrax tetrax
TTTTTTTTTTTTTTTTTTTTTTTTTTTTTTTTTTTTTTTTTTTTTTTTTTTTTTTTCTCTCCCTCTCCTTTTGTTTTTTTTTCTCTCAAAAGCGAACTGTAAACCTCAAAATGTTTTATTGGTAAATCTTCATGTTACTTAAGGTAAACAAATTGCAGTGTACAAACAAAAACAGGGTTAAAATGACTTTATTTTTATACTTCCAGCTTGAATGTTGTGCCGTGGGACCACGTATTACTGACCACTGTTTTAAAAGGCCAGAACATCACTGGTCAAAGAACACAGAAAGGAAGAAAAGTATTTCTGTGGGAAACACTCCCTGTGATAGAGGCTCGAGTGGAGAAATTGGTAGACAAAATGAAGTAAGATTGGGTTGGTCTTGTTCTGGATTTTTCATTTTATGAATTGACCTGTTAGGTTTTGCGTGGTATTTACTGTAGTGCAGTGTGTTCCTAACATCTGCAGGCGTTCTGTACAATGGGGAAACGCACCAAACAGACACATTTGAAGCTGATCGTGCCCATTACTTCTTATCAACGAGGCCGGTAGCTTTTTGAAGTTTTTTCAAAGCAGAATTGAGCCCTTTGAACACTTTGGGACTAGAAAAGAATGTTGAAGTGGGTAATTTCTTTGTTTCCATAACCCCAGTAGGTTTTAGATGTGGATGTTTAAAACAAATGCTGTTCATCAAAGGCTGACGAGGTGGAAGACAGCAAAAATTGCGTTCTGGTCTCTGGGTATTCAGAAATCTGTATTCAAAGGAGTACAGTCTGCTTAAAGAGTTAAATTGAAAGGCAACCTCCTGTTGTATTTTGCAAGAGTAATCTGTGGGTAGCTTCTTGAAACTTATTTCCAACTGTCTCTTTCTGCCAGTTGTATTTCTGTCCTATTGCACAACATCTCTTGTGTGGGAAGATCTACTGTTTTGTTTCATTAATTGTAGTAAATATTTAATTGACTTCCTCTTCCTATTCACGCTCTTTTATTTATTTTTTTTTTCTTCTCCCTAGCTATAAAGAACTTGTTCGCTACCTGAGAGCTGTGAAATGCAATGATACCAAAGGGTAAATGGCTTTTTACATGGTGGTGGGTGGGTTTTTTTTTTTTTTTTTTTTTTTTTGTTTTTTTTTTTTTTTTTTTTGTTGGGTTTTTTTTTCAGTTGTTTCTTTGCCTTAAGCCTGTGTTTCTTCAATGTGGAATAAACTGGCAGACTAAAAAGCAGAAGGATTTTGGCAGCTGTTTGCTAAGTGAAAGTGGTGCTCTGGGGCAACTAACTTCTGCCTAATCGGGTGTAACTTACTAGTGCTCAAGCATCATCACATCTATAGATACATACTGTCAAGCTGTCACGTTAATACCAATCAAATGTTCGTTTCTTTCTTCTTTCCAGCTTAAGAGACCTTCGAGACAAAATCCCATTCTATCTGTGTAAAACTGGAGACTTCCTGGACGCCGCGCACTCGCTGCTGTTCCCCGTCAACAGCCTGGCCTGCTGTACCGCCTGCCGCCTGACGGCCCTGCAGTTTGAGGGCTACCTGAAGATGTTCCGCACCGGCAGCGTGCCCACCGGGAAGGATCTGCTCGACTCTGGGCCCTGGATCGCAGTTGGCAAGTGTGATTTCTTGCTTATGTATGTTTAGAACCTTACTTAACTACGCCTTCTATGTTTTTCATTAAATCTAGTAACGTTCTGAGGGACTCTGAACCCAACTATAAATCGTCTGGAGTAAAGCATGGTGCATAACGCTCGGCAGGAAGAATGTCTTTATATCTGAGCATGGATTTGTTTAGTGCACTTCACACAGAACGCTGGTTTTGCCGGCTGTGCAGTTGTTTTGCTGAGTTGTTTTGCTTTTTACTCTCTATTACATGGTGGCATTGCCAATGGCAGTGTGTAACGTGGCGTTATGGTGTGTCTCAGCCTTGACCTTGCCAATAAAAGCTTCCTGATAGAAGGGGTTTCATGATCTGTGTGTTACTTTCTGTTGTTAGTTCAGCCACTGCCAACTGTGACCACCTGCTTTGGTGCGCGCTACTTGTCAAAGTGTGTTCTGAAATGAAAGATTTATTTTGGAGATACTCAGCTGCTTCAGCTACCAGTAGAATTCTTAGACGTGCGAGATGCTGATGGGGTGTATCGCACTGAGCTGTAGTGTGATGGACATCAGGAAAATTTCGGCTGGGTCACCTGTTGTGGTGGCTTAGTCTAAATTGTGTTCAGTTGTTTGCAGCTTTCCAGAAGAGCATTTCACAGTTGATGTTATTTTTCTATTCAGAACCTGCAAAATATTGTACAATAGCTGTCTGCTTTGTTAGGTTTCCGTAGAAAGATACCTGTGTCTTGTTTGTGTTCCTACTCCAAAGTTATTCAGGGAATATAAGATATGTTTTGGATTTTTTTTTTTTCCTTTTGCAGGCCCTCCGTTGAAAGATGGTGTTCTAATTAAGCAGGCACTCAAACTCCTTTACAGCAACGTGTCGCTGTACCGGAATGTGAGTCGGTATTAAATCTGCGTTTCCGTGTATTACCTATTTTGACCAGTTACTTCTCTAATGTACTTACTATTAGACCCCTTTTCTCACTGAATCATTTACACCTCTGAACGCATTTGACTTTGTAAAACAAATGTTCTGCTGTGTTGCAGCCGAAATGCTGGAGTTCCCTCATCATGATTTTGGGTAGTAGCAGTTTGCTGGAAAAAAGTGGACACCTACATCCCCTGTCCCTGAAAGAGCCACCGCTTGACTTCCAAAAGGTAACTGAAACGGTACTGTGAAATGGAAAAATCTGTTGTCTGGTTTTTTACAAGCCTGTATTTGATGTGGGCATTGGCTCATTCTCCCAAATACTAAGGTTAACTTTACAGTGCCTCATCAAGTGCTCTTGTAGTCTGTGCCAAATCTAACACTTGGAAGAATGTTGTGGTTCAGGAGTGTCAAATGCAACAGTAAACAAATAAACTCTGCTTGCAGCTCAATGCCTGATACTGAACCTGTATCTTTTAATGTTGAGATGGATCGGATAACAAACTGGATAGGAAAGGAGTTTTAAGAAAAATGTGTTCAGATAGTCCTAAAGAGTCAGTATCTGGGTATTTTCTTCACAAGAACATAACTAACTACTTGCTAAGCACAGTAGGTTAAAAGGAAAAGGTTCTGTGGTGTGGTTTGGTTAGTGCTGTAGTGCCCCAAATATCCTTGAGTGTGATGTGACCAGTCAACTTAATCTGTAGAAAAGCTGAAAAAATAAGTAAAAGCACATTAAAGAGCCATTTTGGGCGCTGTTTGATGTTTGTAGAATGTCTGGACACCCTTCCTCTTTACTTGTGACTCGTTACTTCTGTTTCAGGGAGTGCTTGCCGCCAGTGGCAGCCTTTTGGAGGAACTGAAGGCAAAAGTTAATGTTTCTTTACCACCTGCTATTTTCTCTCCTCATGTAAGTGTGCACATGGCAATAAGGAGACTTACCATTTGTTTTATTGTGCTTTAAGGTACAGCAGTATTGAAAACAGTTGGATTATTTTGAAAACCTTTTAGGAGGAACCTTGAAGATTGTTTTGGAGGCAGTTGGCCTAAGACTTCTTAGCACAGTCTAAGGGGAGGGCAGATGTCTGAAGGTAGGAAAATTATTGGGGTCTGTTCTGGTCTGACACCATCTTCAGCCTAGGACAAGTCTTGGTTCATCAGTGCCCAAATTTATGCATTTATGAAACGGGAGGGTTGGTGATAATGGATTCTGTCTTACCTTCTCACAAGCTATTCTGGTGGGGTTTGATTCAAACTGGAGACTGCCCTTTGCGACTTGACAATGTGTTGGTCTCAAAACTCAGGATAGCCCTGAATTTCTAAATTTGTTTTGAATTACGGTTTCAAGTGTAGTGGAACGTCTTTAAAGGTGGCTTAAAATGTATCTTGTATGAAATGCAGGCAGCATGTCTAAGGAGCTATCTTATTCTTTTTTACTTCTTTTGAGGTAATTACATTTAGCTTACTCTCCAAATATGTGGGTCCTGGGAGAGATTATTTTTTTTTTTTCCTTAATTCTAGTTCTGCTTCTGTGATGGTGTGAGACTTTGTGTTTCTGTGAGGACTTTGAGAGCACCAGGTGAAACATGCTATATAAACAGAAGTACCTGTTCTATTCCCCCTTCTTTTGGGCTTCATAAGATTCTTGTGGGTGTTGTGTCTGACATCCAGCCTGCCTGACTGGAGTGGTAGTGACTTAGGGCT
The DNA here is from genome assembly GCA_009806455.1 of Tetrax tetrax. NCBI lineage: Eukaryota > Metazoa > Chordata > Aves > Otidiformes > Otididae > Tetrax > Tetrax tetrax. The sequence continues at coordinate 46,246 of WHYT01014979.1, forward strand.
GATTTGAGTGGATATAATAGACAAGTAGTGGGAAAGTGGGCTTTAAAATGTGTGTGTTCTTGTTGATATCTCTTCCTGTAGTTGCACCATGAGGCTTGTCTTATTCTCGCAGTGCAAGCAGTACAACAGATGCTTTTTTGTGATCTTCAATACTTGAATTCCTTCTTAGAGATAGCCCTGGCTTTTGGGGTGAGTCTGAGATTTCTGTTCTAAGAGATTAAAACAAATGATCTTTAAAATCTGTGTAACACCAACTTGGGGATTTTAGACATCTTGAACTTGGTGTTGTTCCCCTTTACGTTTAATTTATGCTGGGTTTTTTAAGAAATTATTTGCAGTTATATTAAATCACTGGTTTTATTTTGTCTCTTCCTAGAATAATTTTTGGGCCCTGCGGCTGTTACTGGAACACCTTTCCTATGAAGAACATATCCTCCATGGCACTGTCAACCTGATTTTGAGAGATCTAAACAGTCAGAAAGCAACAATGCTAAAACTGTGAGTAAACATTTGCTCCCTGAAGTCTCTCTGTTTATGGAAACAGTAAGAGCAGTCCCACAGCAGTAACATGTAGCAGAGACACAATCCTTAGCTCTTTGAAACCAGCAAGCCCAGTGCTTTGGATAAGTTAAGAATGCAAATAAAATGCTAGGAATCAAGAGGAAAGTCTCTGTTGTTGACCAGCTGTGTTCTGTTTCCTGGTCTTGTATTGCTTAGGTGGCAAAACCTCGGTCCCCAGTACGTGGGTGAGTTCCTTTCCTTGTTCCTGACCTGCAGACATAAGAAGATGCAATCCATTGGCCTGTTCACTCTGAATATTATCACAGAGAACCTGCATATGTAAGTGTGAGCCTTCATCACCACTGTGCTGCAACACCGATGGCTCTTTTCTCTGAATTAACAGTCTTAACTCACAATTCAGTCTTCATTTTATTCTTCCCTTTTATAAGCAGCGGTAAAGATACTGGACACAATGCTTTGGGTAGATTTGGGATTGTTCTGTGTTACCTGTTGCAACCAAATGGCCTTCTCAGTAGCCAGTGCTCAGTGTTACAAAAACCATGGTATCTGCTCTCGGCAACCCCGACCAGTCGTCACAATAACATATGGTACAGTCTAGGTCTGCTACTTAAATATATTTGTTATCAGCAACAACCAAAAAACCTTTCGATAGGACCTACAGCAAAGCAGTTACTAGACTCCTAGGAGGCGTAATACTGCATCAAACTTTATTTAGAGAAAACAGCTGAAAGTAGCTCAAAATGTGTATTATTGTGTATCTACAGGAGTACGAGGGGTGTACAGGTGTCAGTGTTTCTTTTTAACTTGTGAGGAATATTACACATCGTGGTGAGGGAGTAGTCCCCCACCGAAAACCGAAGATTCAGGAACCTGTGTGCACTGTAGTTCTGAGGACACCATCAGGTTTGTGCCTGTTGCTCTTGGTCTCTTAAAAAGAAGAGAGACCACTTGCTCTGCAGGAGCACAAAGCTTCAGTGGGTGGGGCAAACAGTTCTGAAAAGGTCTGAGTTCTTTATGTAGATGGCAAATTACAATGAAACACCAGTGTGTCACTTGTGAAACCACTAGCTGTTCATAATCCTCGCTCTCCTGTGTTACGCAAGAGCGTAAAGCTCCTGCATAACGCGTAAAGCGTTACGTTAGAGTGACAGACCTCAGTATATTGACAGAACAGTTTTTAAATGAGTTGACTCTGTGGCCGTACACCGGGAGGGAGGGTAATTCTGCTCTGGCAGTTTGAATTCACACGTAGCTGATGGCAGCAGAGCAACCTTCAGAACTCACTTCTTGGCAGCTGTCTGAAGTGGGAATCACGGAGATGTAAGATGGACTGCTTTGAGAAAGGCTTCTGTCTCTCCTCTCCAGCCTTTGCTGTGTAGCTGAGAAAATAAAATGCCTAATTTCACTTAGTTATGTATGAGTTAAGCTGTATTTAACAAATTTGCTATTTGATTAATTGTCTTTTTGTGAGGCTTTACAGAATGCTTTAGCAGTGATTAAGGGAATCAGATTAAATCCTGTTTCTTATGGTCTATCTTTGTCTTAATTATTTTACTGTACATCTGATGCTGAAATCATCTCCATGTGGAAGCTGAAGTGAATTGTTGGATTAGCCTTCTTGGAAAGCTTTGATCAATGCAAAACTTGGAGTGGCTGAGTCTGGGGGGAGGTCTGTCCCTGTGACCAAATGGATTAAAAATCTGCGTCTGTTTTTCAGGTGTCCGTGGGCAAAGCATCTTTGCGACTTCTTTCACAATGCAGTGAGTATCTCTGTGTTTTAAAATGTAACAACAAAGCATATCAATGACAACTATATTACTTATCAATGAGATAATTAAATATATCATTTGATATATCATATGTCAGTGTAGTTTATTACAACATTATTATAAAAATTACTGAAGTATACTGACTGTTTTTTTTCTCTCTGCTCAGGGATTAAGGCACCTGCCCCTTGGGACCACAGCTCTTCATGAAGTCTCAAAGTTCATAAACATTTTTGAAAAAGTGTAATTTGGCAAAATCTTCAGCAGTATTTTCTAATTTGTCTTAATCTGAGAACTCTCTTCCTGGAGTCCCTTGTGTTCTGCATTGGTTGTCATCTCCAAAACATTTGGCAGAAAAATTGACTTGAGACAAATCCAGAAATAAAATCCTAGGTGAAGAGTGGCTGTATTTCAGGAGACGTGTCTTGGAAATTTCCTTTCTTGCAGGTCCATGTGTTAAGCAACTGTTTAAAAAGGCAGCAGATCTAAGTTTGTTTTTTCTTAAAGCTGGTCTGCAGAGAGATGCTGATCAGGGAGGGAATGAGGGGAGAGAAACAGACAAAGTAGAGATCACCACAATCTTTGCTTCTGTTGTGTTGCACAGCTGCGCTGCACGGGAGATGTCCGCAGCACAACAACTGCTGAGAGAGCAAAAGTTTTAAAAAAGGAAAACTGCCTCTCCACAGGGGTGCAGCAGCAGGCATTAAAATGCTGTTGGCAGACCCTCTTTTCTGTAGAGTATAATTATAAAAAATAAACCACTCTTGAGGCTGAAGAACGGTAACTGAAGCTTGTTTTCTTGCTTCAGGAAACCAGATTCAGGAAGGCCTAATGCAGTAAATAGCTTATTTTGTTTGTAAATAAAAAAAAATATTGTTTTCAGGGTTTTCCAGCTGTGGGGCTTTGTTTCTATTTTCTACAATAGGTGACTTAAGCTGGTGCTCGTGGCTCTCTGGATTTCTCAAATCCCTATCGTAGTGGTAAGTTTAAGAGTTAACTTTTGAACTGTGGAGGCAGAAATGAAGAAATATTTCTGGCGCGGTTTGTACTCTGTCCCGCTGCGCTACCTGTCTGCCTTGGTTTGGCAATGGGGGGTGGGGAAATCTTAATTATGTGGTGAGCTGGATTTTGCACATTTAAGGGCTTTCAGTGGCTTTTGCAGCTTTTGTTATTCTAAATAAGCTACACTACTATTCAAGTTTTCTACAAAAATGTATGTGTATCTAAATCAACACAACGTTAAGTAAAACTCCATAAAATTCTGTTATGTTGTCAGTTCTGTGTTGGGTTTTTGGGTTTGTGTGTTTGGATTTGGGATTTTTGGGGTTTTGTGGGGGTTTTTTTGTTTGGTTGTTTTTTTCCCTGATGATTGCTGAACCTTTCATCCTGTCAAAGTTCAGCCAGGACAAGCAGAGTCCCCCAGACTTGGGAATCTGGTTCTGCTGGTTGTCGGCAGGGTTGGCCGGGTGATGTCGCATTCTGGTCCGTGCTCCTAAAGATGGGCTGTGGTGTTTCATCCCGGTTTCCAAGAGAGCTGTTCCCAGCACGTTCCTCATAATGTGATCTTTCTCACCTCATCTCCCTGTTCTCCTACAGAAGGAGGAGAAGCTGCAAACACTCGTCTTCGCAGGCGCTGTGTCTGCGTTCTCTGCTTTGCCCTGCTGCAAGCGCTTTCCTTTCTCCCGCAGTCTGCCCTGGAACGCCCTCAGCGCTCTCCCAGCGCTGCAGGCTCCTGTTCTGAACTCTCCCAAATAATCCATTTTGTTAGTCCCGGGGCATGGCAACAGTGGGGTGTCACAGCGTGCTTCGTCCCTTCGCTGTGGGTGTAGAAAGACAACAGCAAAAGGAAAACCCAGTGAGCCCTAACATCAGCTTGAACCTGGGCTGGGCCTAGACTTCAGCGTCGCCCTGTTCGGTGTCCCGCACAGGAGCGGGCACGGGAGGGAGCAGGGGAGGGCAGGTATTTTGTTACCCTCCCAGCCTGGACGAGGAGGGGCTCGGAGCTGCTGATTTACTGTAAGTAAACAGTGCCTCTATTCATTATTTATCTACTGCATTGCAATGAGTTAGAGCAGCCCTTATACTCTATAGTATGATCCTCACTATATTGATATCTCAGGGATGAGAAAAATACTTTCTCTGAAGATCTGCGCTCGAGTTTGGACAGGAGTTGGGCAGACAGGAATAGTCGTTGCAACGAGCCACAGGAAAACGTCTTCCTGGTACCCCGAGACCCACGAGTATACCCCCAAGGTAAACCGAAGGCTGATGGCGGCTGCTTTGCTCCAGGTAGCACTGAGCTGAAGAGAGCGCATTAAAAATTGAAATGCGGAGTTTGGAGAGGAGAAGGGGCACCTAGAGCTGCCTCAGCCAAATACCGTATTTTAGCAAACAGAACTGCTGTTTTAGCAAGGGTGTGTACAGCCAAACAATAAGCAGCACCTTTGGCAAGTGAGTGTCTGTACTGAAAACAGGAATTTCATCTGAGAGGAGGGAAGGCTGGAGCGGGAATGCTGTTATCCAGCGTGGGAGCAGTACGGCCTGGTTGGGGGCAGCAGCCCGCAGACCTGTTCTGCTGCGTGCATCGCTGCTGATTAGCGACAGGCTTTCTGAAGTACGTACTAATAAACTATTTGTTTACAGGCCAGTGTAATTTTAAGAACAAATAAACAACTCCCCCCAGCTAGTGCTACCAGTGTGTGGCTCTGCTCCGGGGGAAAGGGTGACACACACCCAACGGGGCAGCCTGGCCCTTCAGCTCGCTCTGGAGCTGAACGGAGAAGGTGAAGCGGGCAGCTGGGCGAGCGGGGTTTGTACGATACCCGTGTCAGAGGGGGAGGGAGGAGGCAGGGGTGAGGCACAGCACCCTCCCCAAACACCCTGCCTTCCCCAGACACCCTGCCTCTGCCTGCATCACGCGTCCCAGCCTCGCCTGCTCAGTGGGCTGGGGGAGAGCTGATACCGTTTCTGCCAAGGACACTAATTAACCTGCTAAATGAGTTTATCCCTTCCCAGGGTGCACCAGAGAAGTGAGTTATCTAAAATACCATCCCAAAGAGAGCCATAATTAGCAGCCGGTGCCCAGGGCAGGCCCTGTGCTTCCCAAGGATGGCTCAGCAAGGGGCTGGGGCTGCGGGCGCGGTGCTGGGGGGTCGCTCACCCTCGGACCACGCGTAGCACCGGGCTGCGTTTGTCACACACAACACCCCCATCTCCCGCCTGGGCAGTCCTCTCCCTCAGCTCTGGGAGCTGCTCCCAGATAACGCAGGGACAGCAGTAAGGCGCGGGGTGCGAGTCAGAGCACAGCCACCCCAGGATACAAGGAATCCACGCTCCTCCAGCTGCCTGCCAGACCAAAAATACCCAGTTTTAATAACTGGACTAAGCAAAGGGAAAACCAGCTCGTTGCTGGCTGCCAGATTAACAGATGGCTGCGTTCGTTAATATTGCAAAACTTCAGGAGTTCATAATTCTTTAATCTACAAAGCCGGTGGGGTAGCTAATGCGGGCCCTGCAACCTGCTGTGCGGGGGCTGCCGGTCCCTCCCAGGCCCCCGAGGGCCGGGCAGACGTTTGCCCTGGTCCTGCCTGGCCAAGGCAGGGCTCCGCGCCGGCGCCGGAGGAGCCTGCGGCAGGGATGAGCTTGAGGAACCCCCTGGGCTGGTGGCTGGTGGCTCCTAAATTCCCTGGGTGCAGCCGCGCAGCCCTCGCTGCCGTCAGATTGCGGACATTCCACGGAAATCCAATAACCCGTCTCCAGTGTCGTTTTATCGTTAAACCCAAGCCTTTCCCATAATTGTTTGGAGGCAGCGCGGGGAGATTACGATTGATGTCAACAGCCAGATAATCTGCGGTCCGCGGTCGGTATCGCTGACCCCGTTAATGGGCGCCGGTGGCATTTGGGGCACGGGGAGCGTGCCCTGATCCACAGCTGGCCCGAAGCAGCCCCACGGCTCTTTGCAACAAAGGAAAGCCCAGCATTGGTGTTGCAATTAAAAAATGTGTATTTATTATGCACTTTTGGTGCTGCGGCTGCAGCGGGCTCAGAGTTTGGCCCCAAACCACTCCATCGATCCCTGGCCAAGCCCCAGGCTCCAGCATCCTCTCGCAGGAGGGCGGAGGGCCGGCGGCTCCGTGAGGCCGCCGGGGAGGCTCTTACGGCTATCGATCGCCCGCCGAGGCCGAAGGCTGGGAGAGGAGCCTGGCTCTGCCCAGCTCTGGGAGCCAGCGCTCGTCGCAATGCTCTCGGCACGGTCTCCTGCGCGGTAGAGATGGCTCTGGTGTGTGATGCTGTGAAGGCTTAACGGAGGAGGCGGTCTGTGCGGAGAGATGTGCCCGTACACACCCCTGTGTAGACACATATATGGGTGTATATAGGTGTTAATTTGTGTACATTACAGAGTCAGAATAGTTTGGGTTGGAAAGGACCTTTAAAGGTCGTGTAGTCCAACCCCAATATAATATAGTGCATGTAAGACATATATAATAAACATTATATGATATAAGAAGTTGTATACATACATACATATAATACAAATATATATTTTCCACCACCATACGCATGGTGTGTGTATAGATGCATAAATACGTGTATATGTGGATGTGTAAACCTGTGTGTACATAGACACACACATTCTCTTACATATTTTATATATATATATATATATACACACACACATATATATAATGTATCCTGTCATATCATGTCAATTGTGTTACACCAGAAATATAGATCATATACTGCACCTCCCTCTCATCGAACGCCCAGGGCGCCGCGGGGATTCACTCCTGGAGAGCGAGCGAGGGCTGCAGTGAGCGGGGGTCTGGGTGTGGCGACGCTGGCCTCAGGTGTTTGGGGTGAAGAGGGAGCCAAAGAGGGGCGCTTGAGGCAGGAGTTGGGCAGTTTTTCTTTGTGGAAACCTTGCTTTTAGGGTTTTTTTTTGTTTGTTTGTTTTCTTTGTTGTTGTTGTTTTCTTTTTTTTTCTTTTTTTTTTTAAGCACAAAGCTGCTTTCACCAAAATTACCTGAAGTTCTTTTTTAACTGATTGCTTAATGAAGGGGGGGG